>OMKR01110490.1:6803-17332 GCA_900302355.1 Cyttopsis rosea | reverse complement strand
CACCCTCAGGTAGTGCACGTACGGGCGTCCTGACAGGCAGCAGGTGACGGAGCGGCTCCAGATGCCGCTGCTCCACCTCTGCCCGGCCGCCCGAGCCTTTGAACAGCCTGCTACCGGGGGAAGGCCATCAGCGCCGTGGGAGCCGCCCGCTCCGGACAGATGGCGCCGGAGATGAATCGAGCCGCTACGCCAGCGCCGGACCGTCCGTCCTCCGATGGAGAGAATTAAAAAGAAAGATAAGCGCTTCTTCCATCCTTCCTTCTCAATATACTGCACCGACTTTTTTTTCCTTCAAAACCTTAATGGAGACGACTCTTCCAGTTATAATGGCAACAAATCTGGCTTTGGCTATGAAATATGAAGTTTATTGTAGGCTACCATTAATTTTGAATTTGGCTTAATATCTAAGGACTGATAACCTCACCCCATAATCATTGGTCATTGTCCTAGTATGATAACTAAAAGAAACATCAAGTGTCGTACTACTACACAACGTAAAATGTAACTCCCCCCATTAACTGCAAATATTATGTTAACTTACGTGAACTCTTGCAAACATTTCGTAGCTTCACTGGTGATTGCTTGCTGGCTGCTTTGGAAAAGGTCTTATACAAGTCAGACGAAAAGGCTACGACATTGTGAAATTCTTCACGTGAAGCTTGAATGCAAAAATTAAAACATGCTTTTTTGGTTTTCTTGGCATGCTTCATGTTTCATGATACTGTGCAAAAAGCCTGCAACAGTATCATTGTAGCATCGTAGTAGTCTCTTGGCCGGAGTTGCACAGCGTCTGTGTATTCATCCAGACTGTGATTACGTGTTGTGTACAGTGTAGTGGTGCTCTGCATGGACAGTTAATATAAAATTAAATTCCCTTTTTAAATTCCCTTTTTTAAAGAACCTGAGGACGATAGCTAGAGAGTCTGGGTTCTTTCTCTCCGCATCCAGTTTCTGATCGGCGAGCAGCTGCTGTGTGTGGGTTCCCGCCCTTCGGGCTGGACCCCTAATAATAATACTATTATTAATGATAATAATAATAATAATAATAATAATAATAATAATAATAATACAAATAATATCAACCTTTATTTGTACAGCACCTTTCATACACAACATGCAACTCTAATCAATTTACAGTACATTAAGAGAAGGCCCTCAAATAGTAATACAAAAAAAGCATTGCATTTCATAACTAACAGTAAATATTATACTGTATTTCAGTTTGGGTCAATAATTTTGACATTGAAGGATCAAAAATAATCACTGGAAATTTACCTTTTAACACAAATGTAAATACTGCTAAATTCCTTAAGTGGTGTGTTAAGTGAAATATTTAAGGCGTCTGTTTGAACTCAAATTCGTCCACATCGCTGTTTGCATGTACACCTTTAAAAAGAGATTATTTAAAAAGAGAAACGGCAGAGAAGTGTGTCACAGTGCGTCTGTGTAAATACAGAACCTGCGTCGGCTTAGCGGCGAGCTGACGGCGGCGTGGATTTTCGGTGAGTTTCAAAGGACTTAGGTAAACTCCGAAACAGCGCTTACTGCTCTCTTATCCACTCTGCGCTAATGAAAAGCATGTCCTGAATCTGTCAGGGGAGATTAGGTGAATATCATTACTATTGTCCTTTTGCCAATGTAGATTCTCAGTATCCTGGGGGATTATTGTCCGAGCCGTCCCAATGTGCGTTACTTCCTTCTGCCAGGGAATCTTCGCTGAAGGAAAAGGTTGAGTTGCTGATAAGGACGCCGAAATAGTCACAGAAATTTCAAATTAGGGCAGAAATTGAAAAATGATCCTTTGCTCCCCCCCGTGGCATTGGTGGAATAAGATGAATAAAGTACGCAGAGTGAAGTAAGTTCCAACGGCAATAAGGTTTCATTATACTACTTTTTCTTATACTTTCTTTTAAGTATGTGCATATTTGTATGGACTCATCTCAGATCAGATGAGGTAAAAGTTAGTAACTGAAGTGAAATATGAACAGGCGAAGCATAATTAAAGCTTCAGGTTTACCTGCCGCGGGTCACGAGCACAACATGGAGACGTAGACGAGGAGACGGTTCAGAGTTTGAGGGAAATCCACTAAGTTCTGAGTGTGAAACAACATGAAGCAAAACGGAAGCTTTGACTTAATTACACTTATGTAAGAGCATTTTATAGACAGATAGATACATGTAGATAGATGGATGGATAGATAGACAGATAGATTAATAGATACTGTCGATAAAGAGATACATAAATACATTTTTTATACAAATAAGAAATAGAAAACAATTGCAATATACAATAAACCTAAACATAATAACATATTAATAACCATAAATTATGAAAAAATAAGCTAAAATATAGAATTAACAAGAAATTGAATCTTAAAATAAACAAGAAAAAAATGGCAACATACAATAAACCTCAAGATGAACAACAAACAATCAACAACAAACCACTAGTGACCGCTGCCAGCACTTTGCGACACATATTGTTCGAAAAGATTTGAAATAAAGTAAAACATCTCCACCAGTCAGCGTCCAAAACATCATTAGGTTTCAAAATCGTGGAAGAAGGGCAGTCCCCTCTGCTCTGAGACTCGGGGGGGCGTGTCCGCTGAAGGCGCTGAGACCACGCCCAATCGCGTTCATCGCGGCAAGCGTTTACATTGGAGGAAATTCTATGTTTAAATGTTCCTTTGCTGAGCCCGGACACCCGGTAGAGCACAGAGCTCCTGAGCTCAAACGATCCTCCAGCCTCAACCTCCCAGTGACTTGGATTACAGGTGCACGCCACTGCCATAATGTGCTCTACTCTCGATATAGTGTTGGGGAGGGGTCACGCAACGGGCGCGCAATTTGCGACCCTTGATCGGTACGCCACGGCGCTGCGCTCCCTCCTGTTTTCGGCAGATAGTTTGTTGTATTACTTACTCCGTTTGGAACGAAACAAGCACCGTACGTAATGGGAACAGTCACACAGCCACTCTCTTACCTCCCCCGAAATACACTTACAAATGGGTACAAATCTACTTTTAACACACTTTATATACTAAAAATGCACGTTCAGTATGGAAAAATATACTTTTTTGAAGAGGAAAATGAAGATAAGATAAGACAGGGAAAGGGAAATATAGGTGTATTAATTGTGTTCGCTTATCTTAATGTTGCAGCTATAACCAAGTGAAAGAAAATGATATTTTTCCATACTTCACTTCCTGTCCTGTCCCTGACCACGGCATGGACCCACCACCTGGAATTGGTCCCCGGGCGCCGACAAAAGTGAGGGCTGCCCACTGCTCCTGGGTGCCCCTGGAGGACGGACGGCCAGGATGGGATAAAAGCAGAGACTATATCTCATCGTTCGCCACTCCTGCATGTGTGTGTGTGTGTCTCCCTCCGCATGTGTGTGGTATAATGTGTGATTAATAAATCATTCTTCTTCTTCTTCTTCATTATTGTGACATGATTCTTAGTGTATTTTTCAGCATGTTTTGAACTACAGTGATATCACATTTTATTTAGAACTTTATTTTGGAATTGTTGTACAACATCCAAAGCATTTCTAAACTGTTGGGGGTTGGAAATGAAGCCACGCCGTGTCCTGTTACTAGTCTCTTACAATAGCGCGCATGTAGCAAAAACAGCTACTCGGCTATTTGCAATACAGATACATGCCAAGTGCCAATAAAAGGCCCTGAAAAATCTGATGAAATGCAGTTTACGACCTGGTATAACATAAAGTTAAATACTAAATAAAACTATTTTATAGCATCTAAATGAGGCCTGGGTTGAAAAATGGCAAACCTATCCTTTAAGACTGTTGAAATATGACTATGCAAAAAGTAACCAGGCTTACTTGGATTGTTTGTTGAGGAGTGTTATGTTGACATTCCCCAGAACCAGACTGAGGTATAACCTGGACAGATTGGACAAAAGAAGCCAGTTATATATCTCATTGTATTTTATCATTATACAATTAAACATGAAATTAAAGTAATGTGTCTGGGGATAGATATGATTTTTCGCATAACATAAACATAAAGTGTAGCAAACAAGGTAGGGCCGTAGTATACAGTTGTAAGTGTCTGTTAAGTAAATCATAAGAAATAACGTAAGAAATACAAATCAAAACATTTAAAACAATCAAACCCGTTCTTCTTTGGCAGGAAGGCTTCCATCTCAAAGAACACATTTGGTCTGTCGTTCATGGAATCCTGGATTTCTGCTATCGCGTTCTTTTCCGCTGGACTTAACTTTTCTAATAAATGGCTTTCTTTACATCTGAAAACGGGGGGGAAAACCCGATATCATATAAGATTTCATCACCGGCAGTATAAGCAATTGTTTGTAAATGAACCGGGGCTAAAGTCACCCGTGTTAAGCCAGCTATTTTAGCTGAGTCAATACACTTACTCTTCTAGTGAAGCAGCCAGTTCCTTCAACTTCTTCCTCTGCCGCGCAATTGCGTTGGAACAGCTGTCTTGCAGTTTTGTGACTTCATCAAGTTTCTGTTTGTAGAGACGATGGGTTTCCTAGAAGGACAGTGCCAAACCAAAAACAAGCCGGAAAGTTTGAAAACAAACAATAGATCTTAATTTTTTCTATCGAGATAAATCTGCTGGCGTGAATACGATTATTGAGCTTGGTTTGTTTTGTTCGCCAATAGGTCTTCAACCATCTTATTTAACTATCTTTAAGTCAAATAAGCAACATGTCTGAGAGAAAGACCTTCGGCGCATTCATGGGTTGATAATTTAGCTTGATTCATTCTTTTTTTCTTCCTCTTGATAGTGATTTTTCATAGTATGCTCCCCACTTGAGGCAAATTAAAGCACATCGGGGAAAAAATGACTCAAATGTTTTTATTCGGCGGTCATTTAATTTTTTCCCTTCTAGCTTAAAGGCACAATCAGTAACATTGGACATCAAGCGGTGAAACTACACCAAATTAGGCCGAATAAAACAGATCTAAGCACAAGTCAGGTGCGCTTCTTTTGGGACATTTTTTATTTTTTAATGCAAAATGGTGGTTCTGTAAAGCACATGTTCAAGATTTATACAGTTAAGATAATCTAAGCCATTGTCTTCTCGATAAGGAATTCTGCACATTCCTTATCGAGAACCTGAGGAAATATCTTTGCCAAAGCTGACAATAGTGCATTATGGTATGGACAATATCTATTGTCTGTGCTATAGAGCCAATTATCTAAGTCTGGCAATTTAGTGCTTAAAAAAATGACTGTTTTATAATATACTGATATAACCATATTGTGATATGAGACTGGATATCGTCTGGATCTGCGATTATGGATTTAGGATTTTAATAGGATCCCCACACACTTACAGACAAAACAACCACATGAACTTAAAATCAGAAGTATAACAACAATATTCCTTACTATACATATTCCTATTTGTATACACTTATATGTATTCATACAAAGTGAAATCTCACAACATATTCATCTACATTATTTATACACTCCATTATCGCAATATCGTGACAAAAATGTTATGTATTGCTTACATTTTAAATTGTAATTGTCGTTTACTGGTATCGTCGGGAAATTCGTCGTGATATTAACGGTGATAACCGTTTAAAAAAAACTATCGACTATTGGTATCGCGATACTTCATTATTATTATTATCGGTTACGGGTATCGTAACCAGTCATCGATCATATCGACGTATCGCGACAGGTGTCGTGCCAAAAAGTGATCGTCCGCCAAAAAGTGACGTCGGCAGGGTGGGCTGTCGTCTGTCCAATAGAAGTCTCGTGAATTAAATCAAGATATTTCGAGGCAGAAACAACCTTTCAGTCACAAGGTAGGAGCTGCAATCACCTTTTGGCAGGTGCAAAACTACGTGTTACTGGTTTTAGCCCTTTAAAGGTATTTCGACAGGTAAAAATCACTGCGTGGGCTACAATCGTTACAATAGACGCCTCGTGGATGAAACCAAGTCATTTTGAGGCAGAAACAACCTTTCAGTGACGATCACCCACTATTTGGTGGGTGATCACTTTTTGGCACGACACCGGATCTTATTTACGATGAGACGCGTTGGTTCCTCACCTGAACTTGTTGATAGTCTTTTTCTAAATCCTCCCATTCCTGCAAACACTCGCTGAGGCCAGTTGGGTTGAATAACATTGTTATTCTACTTCTTATTCTGTGGAGAGAGAGAAAGAGAGAGAGAAGGGCTACGAGCTGTGCAGTGCAACAGTTGCTAGCTCTGTTGTCCTGTCCTGTCCTGTCAATTTGCGTTGCCAGATGGTGCGAGGATTTCCAGCCCAAACACTGCTCAAAACTCGCTCCAAAGCCCCTTAAAAGTAGCCCAATATGGTTTATTGTTATTAACAGGCCTTCATTGTCTCTGTTAGATAGTTTAGAAGTGTTGTATAGTAGTTACAATGACCGTAGGTTGTATTTGATAAATAACTCATCTGGTAAATAGTCTACAAATCATTCGCACTTCAAATGGGGGGAAACCCGTGAACTGGCAACCCTGATGATAGGACCAATCAAATACCCCGGTGCCGTTCTAAACCGCCCACTATTTTCGTCTCCACCAATGAGAGCGTTTGAGCGGCCGCGAGAGGGACGACCTCTGTAGTTTTAGTTAATATGCTGCATTCCATTGACGTCGGAACTCGTAAAAGTGCAACCTCGTAGGGACGGCCGTTTGGAACGGGACGGAATTGCGAGTTGGCATTTGGGGGTAATTCGAGGTAACCGACCTGATGTCGCAGCAACATGACGACACACATCGTAAACAAAGTACAATTTGCGTGTTTTTTTTATTTTATTTTAATTGAATACACGTCTAACTTCGATCTAAACGTCTCTGTGGCTTCTGTTACTTTCGTTAACAACGATATACTGTAGCAGTATAATAGATAATATAATATAATATAATATATTATATTATATTATATAATAGTATCATTTAATTGCCAAAGAAACGCAAATTAACTGCGGGCGTCCATGTTTTCCAGCACAGAAGCAGGCACCTTTAGCTCGGAAGTGGGGGGGTTTTGACACGGAATTGCCGATTTCCGAGTTTAAATTGAATGCAGCATTTTAACAGATGGGGAGTTTGGGACTTTTAGTGACATTGACATCAAGTCTACTTAACGCAAATACATGGAATTCTTAGATTGTTTTTGATTCCCGCTTTGCATACAGCCCGGTAACTGGGAAACCAGTTTAACACAGGCAGTGTGAGAGCCATCTATAGAGAATGTGCAGTTTGCCGGTTGCTACGGGTTGCTACGGTCTCCGGTCGCCATTTTGGGAGGATCACTTTCCATTCAGTTGCATAGAGAAATAGCTAAAATATGCGAAATGTACAAAAAAAAGGCGAAAGGAAGGGAGAAAAAGAAGGGTCGAGGGTTCCCACGAGACGGCTGCACGATGTTCTGCGGCCGTTTTTCACCCGACGGGGCTTCCGAGACGTCTTTTTAACTCGAAAACCCGCCGACCGACATGCGCGGTCAATGCGAAGTGATCCTCCCAATATGGCGGCTCGCTCCGGCAACGTGGCGTCAGCTTCGCGTTCTCTATACCGAGTGGTGGAAGAAGTACTGTCTACTTTGTACTTAAGTAAAAGTACTAATACACCCTGACACGCTGGTTTACGCGCGGACCCTTCGGCCTGCAATCCCCGGACGTCCATAGGAAACTGACGAGGGAACTTGCCTCCTTCGAGCAGCATCTCACGCGGTGCATGAGGAAGGCTAATGTGGCAGCAGCACCGCCATGGGAAAATGTCAGCACAGCGGAGCCCGCGTTCCAATGTGAAACTATACAATACCTCGACTTAAACAGAGAGGATAAATACTTTTAAGTGCTGGGAGCCCTGAGAAGTATTTGAACATCAGTAAAGTCACCTTTTACAGTCGTTGTATTCCAATTGGTTTTAAGTGATTACAAGTTCCACTTCAACGTACTATGATGATGTATACATGACTACATAGTATAGTGTAGTATACTACGTAGTATAGTATACATGACTATTACTTTCAGGGATTTTATTACTATGTAGTCAGTGTAATTAATCTTTATTAATCTTCTTATTAATTAATTAATCGTTTTATTGATCCCTGGGTATTTGCTCGATTCTGACCCACTTCATTTTCTCACTGTTTTTTTTTTTTTTGTTCTTATAGTTTTTACCGTTCATTCTGTTTTTATTGGTCTTACTGTTTTAAATGATGTCTTAGTTGTGTTTTTGTGGCCCTTCTCCAACCCTGACCGCCCGCCTCATGAGCGACTGTTAGCACTGCAATTTCCTTCGGGATGAGCAGGGCGGGAGCTCCATGGGCCCCTGGTTGATTAGGCTCAAAGGGCCCTCCCTAGAATTAGTGCTACCGCACAGTATGGTTGCTGCCGCTGTCCTTGTCATGTCATGTCATGTTATATCGTCACTACTCCAACTCCATTTTTTGCTTTGTTTAAAACTTGGGTCATTTCTGGGACATTTTGCACAAGTTTGACATGTTTTTTTTTATTTTCTTTTCCTAGTCCCGCTTGGGTTAGGGTCCTCGTCACAACTCTAGTCTGAACACGGTGACCTCTGTGTGAAGTAGGCCAATTCGACCAGTGTTTCCCAACCTTTTTATTCTGCCACAGCACTCTTTTTTTTTTCTTTTTTTTTTTTTTCAATTAAACGATACAAACAACGTCACAAACAAGTATAACTGTATAAGCGAATAGATAATTCGGTTAATTCTTGATGTCTGACTCTCTTTCTCAACACTGAAGACAGTTAGTATTTTTCCTCTCTTACTTCCCTTATCTTTGTGGCTTGAAGACGCTGTTGAAATTGGAGCGCACAAAGAGGTCGACACTTTAAACCACCACATACTATGTAAAGCTGACAACAACAAACAACAAACAAACAAAAAATAATAAAAGGATAAACATAGAAATAAAAGGTTGGAAAAAGTCAATGAAATGGTAGATAAATGGTTAAAGTGCAGTTTCAAACAGGCCTACACACATTAACACAGGTTGAAATCAACTATGAAAATGCTTAAAATGTACCTGTCAAATCATAAACGGCGTGGGAAAAAAAATAACAAGTAACATTTCAGTTATTTCGGATGGCTTGGTCCAAAGTGTGTGTGTGTGTGTGTGTGTGTGTGTGTGTGTGTGTGTGTGTGTGTGTGAATGTCCTATGTGGCAAAAGGAAAGACATTGACTAAATACGCAATTTATAATAACAATGATATGAACTATATTTTCCACTATCGTTGACGATAGTCGGTTGTTTAATCCCAGGAACTTGCGTGACGTCAAACAGACTTATTTTTATAATCTAATGAACAGAGTATTTTTTTTTTTTTATTCTTCGAGCCTCAAACTAACTTTTTCATGCAATAAACCGTAACCGCTCCACATTTCACAACAACAATGACATGGTGTCACTCTATTTGCACACGCTTCCTGCCAGCGACTTTGGCCCTTATCTTCCTTATTTTGGCTTCCTCTTTGCCATGTCAAAGTTCATTTGTCAAACATCAGGCCAGAAGCGCGGTGTCGTTGCCGTGACCTCTCGCTGGCTGGAAAGAGAAGCGAGGGAACAGCGGCGCGGACGCCGGGTCGCGGCTCCTTCCCGTCGACTCATCCGCTCGCTGAGGTAAACCGCCGTCCGACTTTTGAACATCTTGGGGAAGGTCGACCGGTCGAGCGGTGTGATTTCAAATCCCTCCCTGCTGCTTTTCATGTATTTACTCCGCAGACGCATCCTCTCCGTGCCGCGAGAACAGGCCCCCCACTTAGTGTATTTGACAAGCTGAGCAAGACACTCTGTCTGGATGAGTGTCAGTTTGTCAAATACCCCAAGTGAGGGGTCACTTGTCTTCGGGTTGTGTCGGAGACGCCGCTTTGGGCTCCCGGAGGGCCACGCAGCAAACCGGCCGGCAGCGGCCCTCCAAACCCTCCACGCCGCGTGCGAAGGCACCGAAAAAGACGACAAAATGTTTTGTTGGTGAACCGTAGGAAGGGGTAGGGAAAATGAAGATGTTTTACAGATGAATGGGAAATATTGAATGAAATGGCTTTTTTTTTTCTTTCTTAATAACGATATAAAATCTAAAAATGTCTGCATACAAAACAATGTTTAGAGAAAAATAAAATGTGTATATATAGGAAAAAACATACCATGTTTATATAGATACACGCATTTCTTGTTGTCTATTTTCAGTGTTCAATTCAATTTTGATTTCTTATGAATTGTAATCTAACCATGCTGTGGGGTAGAGCATCAGGTGTGGCAGCAGCTTCCAGTTCCACACCCGAGGGACCTGGCTGCTAATTGGCTGTGTGTGTGTGTGTGTGTGTGTGTGTGTGTGTGTGTGTGTGTGTGTGTGTGTGTCTGGTAACGGGTCCGAGCTGTTGGTGAGACCCCGTAAAGTAAAGCCATCCTGAATATTCAATTCGATTCAACCAATTGTCATTGTCATCGGTTGTCATTATCAAGCTGAAATCTTCATATGTAAAAAAAAAAAAAAAAAAATCTATCATATTTTACT
>OMKR01110488.1:0-16054 GCA_900302355.1 Cyttopsis rosea | reverse complement strand
TAACCAGCAACACACCCGCCAAGTGCGGAGTAGATCGGATGAACAGTTGTCTAGATAATTGAAGGACAAACATACAGAAAGAAAGACAGAGATTCCTCACATTATTAGATAGATGACTTGTCATCATTTGAATTTTTTTTGAGAGAGAGAGAGAGAGAGAGAGAGAGAGAGAGAGACTACTGCAAGTATACAAGCCGGCTTTCTTGCGTGTGTGTGTGCTTTACGGAAATCTTTTGTTGATTCAACTCTCCTTTCAGTTGGCGCATGCGCACACACACACACACACACACAAAACTAAGGAAATCTGTTGCCCTAAACCCTACATATCGTAGGTCAATAAATCCTATTTCTGAAGTGACTGCCAGTTCTTTCACAGCATTAAGACGACTAGATGAACGTCCTCACCTTCCCAAACCGTGCAGTAGCACAAGCTGGATTTACTACCTGGGCTGCACTTGGAGAAGCCGGGTCGCGCTGTGAGAGGCATGTTCTTTGTCTTCTATAGTGTGTTCAACACCATCCCCCCGCCATTTACCTCCTCGATGCCTTACTTCGTTCGACAATGCGGCCACTTAGTGTCACTATGGGTGAGCGGCCCGATACGAGACAGATGCTTGACTTTAGTTCCACGTTATAAGTTCCGCTATCTACAGTAATTCTATCATGCAGTGTACACCAGTGAGTATAATCTATGATGTAACTTGCAACCTTGTGCAGCTTTCATAGGATTACGCTTTTTTGCAAGCGACAGCGTTTTTTCAGTGTTGCACATACTGGAATTCTGCAAACACAGAGTAGGTGACATATTTTAAATGCATTTATATTATAGGTTATGATATTAGTGGGACTGAACAAACCTTGGCAAAAAAATTTGCAATCATTCTTTTCTTTCTGTTAAAGTACAAAACATCATCAAAAAATGCAGGAGTTTGAAACTGCAAGTTAGTGTACCTTGTATCAGATATACTTTTCAGGGAAATCAATTCAGAATAAATGGAACATGCAGATAATTTAGTTGAGATCAGTTTAAATATTATTAAAATAATAAAAAAGAAAAAGAAAAATATATAAATAAAAATATTTGATTGTAAATCCAGGAAAAAGACATTTCTATTTTGCTTTTTGCTTCATTTCACCAGATGGAAGATATGTTATAATGTGTGCTGAATAAATCCAAATATATTTTCCTTGTGATCTAGAATTTTGCGGAAGTGTGTGGAAATGTTGTGATACATGTCATACTTAATATTTTACCAACAACGGAATTGTCAATTTTCAATTTTCAGTGAGACACAGCACATCATATTGAATTGAACCTCGGGGTGTGGCGACACATTCATTTTGGTTAGTGCATCGATTCAAAAGTCGATGACACAAATAAAATCGATACATATTTAACAGAGAATTTTGACATGAAAACGCCCTGCTCCCAGGTGACGACATACAAGGAGGGTCAAGGACTCATTTCGTGACCCGTCGCAGTTGTGTTTGAGCAATTCCTCACCAGGTTGAAGTCGAGGTTTTTCTCCACCCAGTCCGTGGCGGTGTCAAAGTCCTCGTACATTTCCATGATGTACAGCGTGTCCAGGGCATCCACTATGGTGGCCCCCTTGAGACCGCCTGGAGGAGAAACGGCAGAGAACAAGCCATTGAAGAACTTCTCACAGCTTGGTACATTATTAAGAAGGGATGCAAAGATACAGATACTGCACTGGGACTGGGGTCGACATAGTTGCGCTACCTTTGAGTTTCACTTTTCCTTCTTTAAACTCATTGACGTTTTCACGTTGTATATGATTTTGTATAAACAAAGCAGAAAATAAATCCGCTATTGAAACGCATACATGTAGAATACACAGTGTCTTGATCATATCTTCTAAATCCGTGATCCCACTACTGTTGAATCTGAGGATTCACACTTGAATTGAATCTCCAGGTGGGAATTTACCAACCATATCACCCGAGTTTTAAGTCATGGTAGGTTATTGCGAATGAGTGAACCGTCTCCCATCATCATCCACTGTCCATTACAACGTCGTAATGGACAGACAGGCTTTTTGGATCTAAAGATATGTTGAAAATGATATTCTCTAGGACAGATATGAGAGCGAAAACAGAAAGAGCGAGAGCGGGAGCGAGGGGCAGTGATCTTCCCTCAGCCAGAGCTGCATGAAATAATACTGTTGCATTTTTTTTCGGAGCGGCCTAGCAAATAAATAAATAACACGGAGCCCGGAGCCACACTGCACAACCAGGATCCCATCTCTACGGTTTGTTGGATTGCCTGACGTCCACGCAGATTTAAAAGGAGTGGTACTGGTAGCAAAATCTCTACTTGCAATTATTCACTTAGAAGATAACAAGGGCAAATTCAGTTCCCATTCTGTTAGTGTTACTAAAGGACAAGGCATGCAGGCTGAATCTGGTGCCAGAATAAGTAAGGTGTGTTTAGTGTGGATATAAGTAAGACTAGTGACTCTGCTAAATCATGAATCACTGTATTACCATCTGGTGGTGGAGCGCTAAATCAGTTTTGAATGCAACGCTAGAGCTATAGATCGTGTCGTCAGCAAAACTGGCCAAATGCCATGCCTTCGCGTTGGAACGGTAGCAAGGATCCACCAAAAATCAAGGTCCAAGCCTCATCTTGAATGTCGTGATTTCAAAGTAAATGCAAGACTTTCCTGTGACAACAAATCACAACAATGTGCTTTGGAAACATTGAACAGCATGGTGACCACAATCCATCAGCGCCTCTAAATATTAAATATCAGTGGCGGTAAGAGTAATGAGCAATGTGAGTCGCCAAAACATTCAGATTTGCACCTTCATTTGCTTTGGTAGCTTCACCCAACCCAGCCATGTACTCTTGTGCAACAGCCTGACGGAAAACAAATCCTTATAAATATGTTCATAACTTGGAAGGACCTTTTGGACGTCCATCTGTCTTCCAAAACAAGCCAACATGAAGGGTCACTTTATTCTCGAGCACCGCACAGACCTTCACACAGGATATTCTGCACCACTGCCGAAAGAACCACCGGATGTTTCCTTGAAATTTTGCCAAATGAAGAAGCCTAACAAGGAGGTACCTACTGTCAAGAGCCCCAATTACTCAAATCTCCTAAAATTGCTAACGACCTAGGAAGTATGAATGCAAATAAAACACAATCACTGTGCATAGGAATTGTGCCATGGGAAAGACACCCATCAGAAACCCAAAAGAATGGGCGTGGATTTTTGTACATCACATCAAACTAAATGTAATCTAACGAGAATGGCACTTTAGAGGCTACAACGATGCCAACAATCACTGACTTGCATTCTCAGGGCTTCGATTGGTGTTCAAGTCTCAACAATTTCTAAGGCATTGCACAAAACGGGGCCTTTATGGGAAGAGTGGCATGGAAGAAACAGACGGAAAAAAATACTTCTCCTTGCAAGAGCAACGTTGGAGTGGCTTAAAATGAAGAAGACTGATGTCCTACAGAGACCCGGTCAGAGTTCTGACCATCAATCATTTGTGACAAGACCTCAAAATTGCAGTCCACCGCCGTTCAGCAACTAACCCTGCAAAGCTTGAGGAGGTTTGCAAGGAGGAATGGGGCAGATATTGCTCCATCACATGAAAAATTAATAGACTTGCGAGAGGTGGTTCAACCAAGTAACCACATCCTGAACAAGGAAGCATACTTGTGGATTCTTGACATTTCATTTCTTTCCTTTTTGGGTTGCAAAGTGTTGATGCCCAAAGAGACCTTGGACTTATGTTGTTTTGGCCTAATTTTTTAAGCCGCAGCTCAGAAAATCTCTCCAAGGGAAAATAACTAAATCAGATGTCATCACCAAGGTAGAATACAGAGTTGCTGCCTGTCCTACATTTGCTGTACGCATAAATGGAATATAAAGAAGAGATCTTTGAGCTCCAGATGTTATGCCCAATCTAGTAAAATGTTCATAGATCTGGTTTCTTGCTCTAGTGCCTCTGATTGTAAAACTAAGCAACTAAGTGATGCTACTGCTTGTCAGGAGAATTTCAATGAGCTCAATTGCAGATGCTTGGAACTGCATTAGGAGTCCAACTAAATAAACCATTGCTCAGCAGATTGTGAGAAAGCATCCATCCATCTTCTTTACACACCTGTACTGGTCATGGTCGGGGGGGGAGGGGTGCTGGAGGCAATGCTAATAGCTATTGGTAGAAGACAAGGAGACACCTTGATTGGGACACCAGTCCATTCCAGCGTCACATCTTTACTCACTTACCAGTCACACTGATGGACAATTTAGTGTCCGCAATAGGCATCAACAATGAATAATAAGAATATATAACAATTTCCAAGTTGTGTAGTCTGTGGGCTCGTTAAGTCAGTGTGGCATGGGGTGTCACTAATCAGAGGTCCAATATGAGAACAATGGTTGACTTAAGGTCTGCATGGAAGGTTCCGCTCTGTAATTATATCAATAATCTATATTAAATGTATACACACAACTCTCTTTTGAGAGAATTGTGCAAAAATCATCCAGTGAATGGCAGTTATGTGGGCAAAAATGCCTCGTTAATGAGAGAGGCCAGAGGAGAATTACTGGTTAAAGCTGACAGGAAGGAGACAATAACTCAAATAACCAGAGCATCTTTGAACGCACAACACGTCACACTTTGAAGTGGATGGGCTACTGCAGCAGTCCACACGCCTGGTGGCTATGAACAGGAGAAGTAGGCTACAGTGAAGACAGGTTCACCAAAACTGGACAGCGGAAGATTGGAAAAACATCGCCTGGTCTGACGAATCTCGCTCTCTGCAGACAGCGACATGCAGATGGTAGGGTCAGAATTTGGCATAACCCACATAAATTCATGAATCTGTCCTGCCTTGTATCAAAGGTTCAAGCTGCTGGTGGTGTAATAATGTGGGGAATGTTTTCTTGGCACACATTAGGCTTCTTCATACCAGTTGAGCATTGTTTAAATGCCACAGGCTAACTGAGTATTGCTGCATCCCTTTATGGCCCTTTAAGCTGGTTCCATGAACAGGAGTTCAGTGTACACCAATGGCCTCCACAATCACCAAGACCTCAATGCAATAGAGTACCTCTGGGATGTGCTGGAAGGGGAGGGGCGCAGCATGAATGGGCAGCCGACAAATATGCAGCAACTGTGTGATGCCATCATGTCAAGATGGACAAGGATCTCTGTAAGGGATGTTTCCAGCACCTTGTTCAATCCATGCCACGAAGAATGATCTCAAGGCAAAGCGGCGTCCATCCCAGTACTAGAAAGCTGTACCTAATAAAGTGGCCACTGCGTGTATATACACAGGCGCACTGCATTCACCATAAAAAAAAATAGACCCATTTAGACCACCGTGAATCTCATTATTTACACAAAAAAAAGATTTCTGTTTGATTGGTAGGTAGACCCATCAGTAATGGTGGATGTGAAATAAATTTAACGTTCTGTATCGATCCTGCAGCACTCCCTTTGGCATAGGCTGCATGGATTCAAGTGTACAATACTTATGTCATATGCACAACTTATGCCATCCTTTATATTTCAGATTCTTAATTGATTCCCTTATTGTCGAGTCCTGAGTGTATGAATTGTCAGGGGTAATGAGACTTTTTTTGCAGCTGTAATAGAGTTGTTTCTTTTGTAATTTGTGAAGCGTATTGTTGTGTAGTTCACTTCATCTGCCTCAAAATGAGTTTCGAATACAGCACATTTTTGAGGTGACAAAAGCAATCCGTGCTGAGTGGGCAGATTAATACATTATTGTAGAGTGAGTGTAATTCAGGAATGCTCTGAATGCTGGGCAATAAAAATTCATAACATTCAGTATTCCAAATACTGTATGTTTTGATGTTAATAAAGGGGAGTCCTTTAAAACCAATTGAAATAGGGAAAGTAAAGTATATACTTTTAAATAGTTGAAAACAATACCTATTTCACACCAATGACCCGTGCTTAACCATGTTTCTTTCAACAACAAAACGTTAATGCCTCGTGACATTAAGTCTACATTAAGTCTACTTACATCTCGAGTAACGACAGTGTAGTGTTTAGCCATTATACTCCACAGCTGAATATTCATAACAAATCCAGACATCGTCCATTTGTACGCTTCAAGGCTTTTATTTGTCTTCAAAGAATCACCGGAGTAGGACGATCAGAAGGTCCTAGATTTCTGGGTACTGGAGGTCCCCTTTCACCCAGGGAGCATGATAAGGGTCCGTGATATTTGGTCTATAAAGCTTTCTAATATATCGGTCAACATCAGTGTCATCGAAATGTCCCGTGAACTCGGAAATTTCATACTAGCGTCACTTCCCCAATTTATTCCAATTTATTCCATGTCCACGGTGGCATGACAACCAGAGAAGAAGAAGAATCATTTATTTTGTCAAGCATTCACAACACACACATGCAGAGGGTGGGGACAACCCCAAACACACACACATGCAGGAGTGGTGACGATGAAATTCAGTCTCTGCATTTATCCCATCCTGGCCATCCTTCCTCCAGGGGCAGCCAGGAGCAGTGGGCAGCCTTCATTTTCAGCGCCCGGGCACCAAATCCAGGTGGTCCTGTCGTGGTCAGGGACACGTTTTTGCACGTTTTTAGTCGGGGTCCTTATGTTGGAGGAGACCCATGCGAACACGGGAGAACGTGCAAACTCCACACAGAAAGGCCCCTGATCGGGAGATAACCAACCAGAGCACGGTGCCAACAGCGCCCCAGGCGGGAATCGAACCCAGGACATTCTTGCAGTGCAAGCCACTGTGCCACAGAGCTCTATTCCCTCTCTGCTCCACATTTGCCACCAGTCCAGTCCGACTGTTTTTTTTTTTTTTTTTTTTAAGAACCATTAAGCTTTTAGAGGTGTTGGGGTCAAGGGTGCTGGGGTCAGTAAGTGGGAACAATATTAGTGTCACCTGTCACTCAACAATGATTCATTGCAATGCACGGAACTGAAAAAGCTCTCGTCCATTGCCACAGAGAGGTGCGTGTCAGAAAAGTAAAGTGCCCGCAGAGCGGTGTGAGAGACAGGAGAATGATGAATTGTTTGCTTGTCCAGAGCAAAAATAACCTTCGGTGGACGCAGCCGGGCAGCAAAGACAGTAATCTTTAACAACTGTAATCTATTGCGAGTAAGAGAGGAAGAGGTTAAAGAGAGTGCCCGTAAACATCTCTCTCTCGCAGTGCACAAAAACTCTAGTCCAATGGAGATGTTGGAGGTGAATCTACAGTAAAACCAAGCTTTACAATAACGTCATGTGATTGGGCGCGTGTGTGTGTGTGTGTGTGTGTGTGTGTGTGTATGCGCTGCCTCTAACTAACAGGTTCAAAGGCAATAAAGATTTATTGATGATTAGAAGAAAAAGTAAAAATATTTTTTTGCAGTTGGAGGATACATGGAGAACGTACAGTAGAGATTGTGAAGTTTAAAAAGGCCTTTACCAAGAGAGAGGGCTTAGATAAAACCTATTTCAAATGCACGGTCATCATACACAACAAAAACACACAAAGTGAAAAACACAATGACACACACACACACACACAATAACTAGAGTGTTCAGAAATAGCCCAGGTTGAATATAAAAATTGATGTTTAAGATGCATCCAGTGTGGATCCAGTAACATAAATGGCTCCACGTCCTAGATTGCCCTAATTATCCAGGGCATGCAGAGGACATTGGTCGCACGGCACCTGAAGCACATTCATCCCACACATCTAGATTTATATTAAAAAACAAAAACAAACAAACAAAAAACAATTGGTCACATTGGTCGCATGTGTCTTGTTCCTGCCTTAGGCTGCTTATGCCCCATGCAGTGTAACTTTAATCCCATACACGAGATCAGCACACATTAAGCGCCGGGGTTTCTGGCATGAGCGGTGTGTGGGCAGTTTGTGGTGGGTTGCGGTCGTGTGGGCCCCCTGCTGGATTTGCTCAGATCCCAGCGCAGGTCGAGCATCTGGCCTGCTGTGGGCTGCTGGGCTTCTCTGCGGGTTCGGGGTCCTTCTGTGGGCACAGCACTTTGGACTCTGAGAATTTCTGCGGCTGCAGGGTGTCTGATTTTTCTGACCTCACACACTAGCATCAACTGGGGAACAATCCCGTGCACACGTGGGTGGAGACGTCACGTACCCATGCACTTGCACAGTGTCGGCATCTGCCACACACACACACCCTTGAACACCCTCTCTCTTTGCCTCACCTTTATTGCTATAGATGTTACAGGAAGAGGCCATGTGTCATAACGGTTGTACAAATTTTTGTTGATCTGTATTGTTTTGTCAATGTATTGTATTGGTTGGTTGTTTATGTGTTTCACTTGTGCTGATTATCCCCCTCTCGGAGAAGATCAAAACATGGTAAGGATGTCCTCTGAAGAGGGGGTTGGTGGCATCCACAAATGTATAAAAAAAATGTTTTCCATGGGTCATCCAAAGGACAGTTATTAATTATATATAAGTGTTTTTTTGATGATTATTAAAGATTGATCTTGCAGGTTGGAAATTGGAACTCCACTTGCTGATTAACTCTGTCTTGGATGCAATGGCCTCCGTTGGATGCCTCGCCTTGATTTGTGCCTAGTATACACCAAAAGAATTTAGATTAGACACATTTTCAAGATCCTAAGAGAATCATAAGGAGATCTCCTGTCTTAAGTGTCATTAAATGTGCGCAAATCCTTTGATTGATTTGAGATGGTCATAAACTCCTGTGATCACTTCCAGATTAGTCTGACACTCTTGTGAGAATAGCAGGTTGGTTCGAACATTGAGGAACATTTTTCTTTTTAACTTGACCTTGCTGTATAAAATGACCTATTGTGACCTCTAGGATAATCACAGCCTCATGACCCTCTAGACCCAGAATCTAGACACCCAGACCATTCAGAAAATGTATGGGATGTATGTATAGTGCTTGTCATCCAATCGTAGAAATTGTCAAATTCCCACAAATCTCTATTTTTCAAAAGTTATTGATGCTGCATCACAGCATTACGTTTTCTCAAGGTATTTTTAAGGTCATGAGGTCTTCAGGTGGTCTTTTGGGGGGATTTTTTGCTCCTTTACCCCCATTCTCAAGTGGTCAAAAATGGCTAGAAAGTGTACCAAAGCTATGAAATTAATGGTATCAACCCATAACTTGGTACAGCAACTAATCACACATAACTGAGCATGGGAATGGCATCATTAGGCCTGAGGATAAAGCCCCTTTACACTCAAAATATTAATAATTTTATTCTGCGCTATTATAAATATGTTTATTACCTTTTAATTGATAGAAAAGATTGACATACAGTGTCAAGCTGGATTTCAAATGATTCCTTAGGGTCTCAGCTTTCTGATGGTGTAAGGCACTTGTATGTGGCACCAACTGCTGACCCACACCACCCCCCCAAACTCTAACACCTCCACCTCACTCGGAACCCAAGAAATGGGCCTGAAGCTTAAGAGGTTAAATGGTGTTTAAAGCCTTTTGGTGTATCCCTGACGTTAGTCAATGTGGAACACTGTTTTTAATGCAATGTGGTTAATCTTTTGGCCAACACTTGTCTAGAAGTCAAAATCAAATTCGATTCTGAAATCGAATCCATGGATTACATCCAGGAAGGACAAACTAGAGTATGAAGGTGAAGCCACAGGGAGGGAGTCACTGCTTGGCACCTCAGACAAAGTACTGTAATGTACCAACTTGAGTGTGCGACACTCAAAGACCGGCATTGGCACTCAGACACAGAAGTAATATATGCAAACTAATATAGCAAACACTGCTCGACACTTACACTTGATAACATAAGGATACACGAGCACACACACACACACACACACACACACAGGCACACGCAGCGGTAACCTCTTGGCTTTCTCCTGCCAGATAGTCAAGCGTCAACACTTTCATCAAGGTCGCGGCAGAAAGGTGGTAACGGGCAGTTCTGGCTGCAGCAGCATCTCTTCGGAAGTGAAATGCAGAAAGCTGAGCACAAACACACCCGGCCCACGTGAGGAGGAGGCGATTTTCAGATTTGAGAGAGGGGGCCGGTTAAGCTAGTCAGCATTGTCTGGTTGGGGGAAAAGAACAACAAAACATGTGACATTGCATGTTAGCGCGAGGTTTATGGAAAATCTATCGCTTTTCATCCAAATAATACTCATACCAACATAACACCAGTGTTGGACGATAAAGCCCTAGCATGTCTGACAGAGAGTGTAATAACCTGCCCTGCTGCCGTGTGTTTTCGGAGGCCTTGGAGTGTATGAGGGCGTGTCTAGGCAAGTAATCACTAAGGCCAAGGCTCTATTACAAAGGATCAGGAGGACGTATGGTTATATGTTTGTGTGTTTCCGAGTGTGTGCACGTGGAGAAGAGAGATGGATTTAAGCTGCCACTGTACCCCTTGTCCTCCCAGCCAACTCTATGAGAAGCATGATTTACATCAAATAAAGGCTTCTGCACAGTGCATGCGAGTGTGTGTGTGTGTGGTGGGGAGTGCATGCATACACAACGTGTCAGCTTGGAGGGAGGTCAAAGCAGAATTACTCCATCCATTTCAATTTCACACTGGAAGCATGATTCTCTTGCGCACACGCACACACACACACACACACACACACACACACACCTTTTCCTCATTCCAATGACCATGCATAAGACTAGCCAAACTGAAAATAATGGCAGATAGCTGTACTGATAGGAAATAGACATCTGACCCTTGTGTTGCTGTTGAAGCAGGAAATCGATTATAGGGACGCAGGTAGTATTATATGGGGATGCACAGCTCATACTAACCAAACAGTACTAACTAAAGTCAAGAGAAGAGTAGTGGATTCACTCTGGTGCCATCTTGGCAACTCTCACAGGTAGGAAGGGAGTTAACAAGGCTCCTGAATATTAGAATGGAGAGTTCTGTTGTATGTGTCACCATTTCAACTTCATATTAAGATGTACCAATGAATTGCCAACACAGAATGTTAAATGATCCCACGAGCAGAATTGATGATGATTCATTCCCATGAAGGAATTACATTCAAGCCTGATGAGTGGATTTTCTCAATGGACACCAAGATGTGGTGATCGGCCAGTTTTGCACACGTAGTATGCAACGACAAAAGGAAGATTCCTCAACAGGTACCAAGGTGTGGAAGTATCAAATAACAAACGAATTGGACGCATCATATACTGTACATCCAAGGCCAACCGTATCAGTCACAAGTGCCTTCAACTCAAGACACCAACGACTTTCATCCTCCTAATATTTGCACAGGATGGCGGGGAAATACGGTGGCAAATCATAGCTCACAATAGATTGCCAGTAAATGCATGAAAGAATTTTATTTGAGATGTGGTATGAGGGAGGAGGTTTTTGAGTAGATTATCCCAGAGTGCAGCCCATGGAAAAGCCAGATGGATGAGATTTTGTTGTAAGTGGTAAAATAGACTGTGGTTAAATACACAGCTGTTTAAAAACTCCCCATCAGTGGCTGGCCAAGTGCTTTGTGTAGCCCATCACCCCCACTCTCAGCAAACTCAGAGTAACCATTTTGGTGCAGAGGAACTAAATGAGAGCTTAATTATTGTGCCTCACTAAACCCACCACACAAAAATGAATTTTTCTCAAATTCTATCTCAACCAAAACAACGTTACAAAATGTCCTGAGCATTTTAAATGAATCCCCCTCGTCAGTCAACTACAGTGGTAAAATGCCAGTTAAAATTGACTAGAAGTAGACATGACCTCTAAACCGTAAATAGTGCAGCGACTTTTCCTTTTTCATTATATAGAATCTGTTAAATTGTCCATTTGCAGTGACTTTTCTCAGAAATTGTGATGCGGTGGGTGACCTTTTTGTGTTTGGGATGCAATAAAACTGTGGGAATTTGATTGATGAATTTTGTTTGAGTTCCGTAACAATATTATCGGGGGGGACAGTTTACCTCCACTCTTGTGCAAAACACCGGGAAATTGTTTTGCAAGGATCTTTGGTCGTTATTTTGGTGGGTAAATGCAGAGTTTCCCCCGGTTGTCCTATGGCCCCTAGAGATTTATTATAAACAGATTCAGATTTGTGAAACCTTATTCTATTTGTGAAAACAGATATTTTTTAAATCTGATGTAGATCAGAATATTGGACCAGGTCTGGATTGAAAAACACTATAGAGAGACTAATTAAATCTGTCCTGAATCACCATAAGGACTTATTATAGGGACATTTCATATGTTTGAAATCCATCGTCTCTTTGTGCAAACAGCCAGAAATAGGATTTTCAGTCCCCCTCCCCCCCTCCTCACAAATATGAAAGGATGTCCTTTCAATCAGTCAGTTCTATAATCACACAGGCCAACAACCCTCATGGTAAAATGCACATATTTGTGTGAATTCTTTCATGGGGGGGGATACATTTTCCAAGACTCATAAATTCCTGTCAGCTCCAAAATGGCATGCAGTATATCCTTACAATGTACATGATATTAGTGGTATTCATGAAGACATATTGATAACAAAAGCCCATAATTTAACCTGATAGCAGCATGGTCATGTGCAGAAGGGGCATGCACGATCAAATGTGAACATTTCATGACTGAATCAGCAACAGCGGTCTCCCTACTGTTCTTGGAAGTTGTGACAGTCTGATTGACAAATCAGTTCTTCTGTCAAATAAAAAGAGCAAGCATTAAAAAACTATCGCGAAACTAGAGTCCGAGCCAAGGCGAGCACTCTGGCCGCTCCGTCACATGATCGAGCTTTGCCAACTGCAGTGCCCTGGCAGAGTTCTGGGAAACGGCTCACTCTGCACAGCTCTGACTGGAAATTAATTGCATCTTCGGCGTCACCGCATTCAAAATGAAAAGCCACTTCAGCTGTGGCACGTGTGAAGCGATATGAAGAGCAGCAACGTCAACCCTGGAAGACTCGCCTGGCAGACTGCCCTTGGGGACAGACTGCCCGTCTGTCTTTTCAGGACAAACTCGCCATTTTCAGTGGGGCTTCTCCTTAGTTACAGTACATGCAGGGCAGGCTCTGGGACATTCTTAGGCGAAGGAGAAGTTCTCATTCACCAGCGTGGACGTGAGTGGACTCCAATGCTTACTTCAGTAACCCATATATCAGCCCCTCTAGATAGAATAAAAATAATAATAAAAAAGCGTCCCCTCACCGTTTCTTTACACTGCACATGAAGCTCCTCTCTTTACTTTGTACTTGTACTATGTTGGCATCTGTCATTTGATGGCAGTAACTCATTAAAGTGACTGGTATTGTTTCTTATGCCGTCTGTTCCATCCTCAAAATATATCTCACCTTATCCTCATCTGGAAAAAACATTTTTTCCCCCCTTTCTCTGTCTAGCCCTGTGTTGCTGCTTTTTCCCCCTAGAAGACATCAGTTGTGACATTTGATGTGCCGCAGCCCAGTCAACTGTGCTTATTTTAGAGAGAGCACACTGATGCATGCCCATGCGCACACGGAAAGAATTCAGACACGCACACAAAACTGCATGTGGATGAAAGGAGGAAATTATAGATTAAGGAGTATCGATAACAGTATCCACGAGTATTGAGATCCAATGAGAAGCGACACGTTTTATTTCATTTAATTCTGGGATGCATACAGTAATACAGAGGATCTGATGTCAAATCCCTTCTGCTGATAATTAGGGGTCTACACACAAAACCCCCGTCTAGCCAAACAACTTGTGCGAGACGGAACATATCACTCTTTCCAACACTGCTGCCCCACAGTCCCTTGCGTATGCAAATTAGGGACCTGGCAAGTCCCGGGATGTTAGAATTTTATCGCTTATTAGTGCCAACCACTCGCAAGTCATCCAGTTATAGATACAGCAGCAAACGATCCAAGTCAATAGTCAGACCTCATCCGCAGTAGTAGTCAAAATGGTGGTGTCGGCGCACCAATAATACTCATAATAATAATACTATTCACTGGTCGACCCGAACCCGACCACCCGAGGCTCGACCCGGGACAGGCACCCGGTTCGGGTCCACCTTTTATCATCGCCACGGACATGCACCGCGTTGGTTCCGGAATATCTCGGGAAAAACTGTTAAACGTTACGTGTACAAATGTCGCGCGAAGACCTCTAGTCTGGTGTCGGCACTCGGCACCAATAATAACCACAATGCAGTACGTACTTCCCCCACAGCAGCCAGTGCCTCTTGGTGTTCCACTCGGTGAAAAATAGGAGAACATTTGTTTTACAAGCCCAGGTGTTGGTCTCCATCACTAAGAAGCCGTCGCTTCGAAGCGATGCAAAGTAAAATCAAAGCCTTGCAAAGTTTAGAAGACGCGAGATGTGTGCGCTCAATGATTTGAAGCTTGAAGGCGCTTGTGTGACACATACATACAAAGATATAATACGTGCTCTTCTGTATCTGTATAGCAACACATGGTTGCTGTCAATTCATGGCTTACTGTTATGTCAGTGTTTCCAATGAATCCGAATAAATTTTCCTTCATTTTGTTTATTTATTTATTAATTTTGTTCTAAGCACTACTATCTGACAGCCTTTTGACAGGGGCAGCGGCAACAGCACCCCTAGTTCCTGCCGGCATGAGTGTGCCGCACAGATTTTGGCTTAAGTCGTACGTATGCGCACAATTTAAGCAAGCAATTTGGGGTCTAACAATATGTTCTTACTTGAATTTGTTCTGACTTTAGAAGAAAGTATAGACATCGTACACTCAAATTACAAAGACGTCAGAATGCTGGAATGATATAACCGAACTTTAACTAAATTAATTGGCATATTAGAATCAGTGAAAAGGAGTAAATATATGTTCCTATTGATGGCCGGTCTTCCGGTGCATCTCAAATTTTATGGTAATTTCAAACTTACTTAAATTGAAAATTAAAAATTTATTGTAAATGACCTCTCGCAGCTCACCTGCAGTACCTTCACGGACTACCAGGGGCCGCGGCCCACACTTTGGGAAACACTGTACTAAAGGAAAGAATCTGTCTGTCTGCATGTCTTAGGTTATCTCGACAACCGTTCATCCGATCTGCTTCGCGCTTGGCGGGTGCATCGCTGGGAACACAAGGACGTGCAGTGTCCAATTTGCTGCAAATTGGACACGTGACATGCATAATATTAATAAACTTTGAATAAACAGCGAGTCAGCGGGGGGCGGGGATTGGAAACCTGCAAGCAATGATAGCAATCGACTTGTTTTCAACGGCACTGCGCTAGTATTTTCTAATTTCTAAGTAATAATTTAGTCTTTTTCAGGTCGAGTTGGATCCTGTTGCAGGATGGGAGAATAAAATATGGGATTCCTAAATAATTTCTAACCAAAACCAAAATCTAGACCTAAACATGACAATGCCAGGGGTATGTCTGATATGCCAGGAATTTTGCATGTTCGTGGCTTGGACTTATTGCCATCTATGAACTGGTGGATCTGGTATGAACCAGATCATTGATTGTATTTGATGCGCAGTTAACGCCGTACGGCATGCCAAGATGTCGTGGAGATTTTACAACACATCGGCAGTTGATTGCAACACATTGATTGCAATATTTCATACTGCCGATGTGGTGTAAAAACAAGTCAACACGAACCATTCAATACTGCTGAATGAGCACTTTTAACATGGTCATTTAATCTTTTATTTCTAGGCATAAAAAGCTGCAAGACAGTGCTCCATATTATTTGTTAGAATTGCACATTCACTACATCCTGCGCCTCTACTGCCAATGGTTCCATTCCAGAGGTAAGTCCTCAGATGAAGGTCACCAGGGCCCTCTATTTCAAAATGCACAGAAACATTGCCGCAGTGAGTAAGCTGACAGTGTCTAACTCAGGCATTTAATCCATTAGTGTGATAGTGTAGCAGAGATTCCCAAGCAGGATGTGCCGGGGCCCGTCATCCAGGGAGAAGGTACGAAGAGTTAATCACAATTGTCAAGGAAGGAAATTTTACATTTACATTTCCAGCTTGAAAAGGACTGATTTTATTTTTCCCCCATGGAAGGTGGACTCAGCATTCCCTGCTTGTTGCCTGTGTCATACTTACTTTA
>OMKR01110484.1:0-10144 GCA_900302355.1 Cyttopsis rosea | reverse complement strand
AGATACTAAACAACAGAGGGCCAAGTACCGATCCCTGCAGGACCCCACAAGTAACATTACAATACTCAGAGGTCACATTACCATGAATTACACGATGTGTCCTCTCTGAAAGATAAGATCTAAACCAGGAAAGTGCCAAACCTCTAATGCCAATACACATCTCAAGGCGATCTAGCAGTAGGTTATGATCGACAGTATCAAAAGCAGCGCTGAGGTTGAATAGCAGTACTACTGATGAGTTGTCGGTGTCCATTGCTAATAACCGATAGTTAACCACTTTTGTGAAGTTTCAGTGGAGTGGAGCACCCAGAATCCAGACTGCAAGAATTCAAATAGATCGCAAGAGGACATGTGATCAGTAACCTGTCGCACTACAATTTTTTCCAGAATTTTGGAGATGAAGGGGAGATTAGAGACTGGCCTATAGTTGCTAAGACTGTCATGGTCGAGGTTGTGTTTTTTACAATGTTTTTTGTGTTTTTTTAATGCCAAGGGTCTAATGATGGCTGTTTTAAAAGCCATAGGCACAGTGCCAGATGAGAGGGAAGAGTTATTAATGTTAAGAATAGAGGGTCCTAAAATTGGAAATAGCTCTCTAACGAGTTTTCCAGGGAGTGGGTCAAGTAAGCATGTCGTCTGTTTTGCTGCACTTACCAACTGCGTTAGAGATTCAAGAGATACTGTATCGAGATGTGAGAGGTCTATACCATCTGCCCTAGTGCCTAATCCAGTGTCACTAATAGGAGGAATCGGTTGGGGTTGAGGTAGATTGCTTTTAATTTCTTAGGCCAATTTTCTGTGTAAAGAGTTGCATGAAGTCATGAGCTATAAAGGGCGAGCTGTTAAGAATAGGCTGTTGCTGGGTTAGCATAGCTATTGTATCGAATAAAGTTTTGGGATTATTTTTATTATGGCAGATCAAACTCGAGAAATACTTCGTTTTGGCTAATGAAAGAGAGCGTTTGTAGTTCAGAAAACTCTCGCCAGATGCCTGACGGAACACTTAGCAAGCTTAGTCACACGTCATTTACGCTCAAGATTCCTACAGGATTGCTTAAGTGCTCGTGTCTCATCTGTAAACCAAGGAGTTGGTTTCCTAACACATGATTTTATTCTTAGCGGTGCCACTGTGTCTAAAACATTACGGAGAGCCGCAATAAATTTGTTTGTAAGGTTATACTAAGCTCAGCCTGTTGCTACTGTCCTGTATAGAACTGACAGACTTTACACCCTCTGAGGGTGTAGCATGTGCAGGCTTACTATTAGCCTGCCATACCTTGACTGGACTGAGTCCACACCCTTTAAAGTGTTATTATCAGACTCTCTACTCACCTGTGTCCCAACCTGCTCTAGAGTGAGATGTCATGCTTGGGTCAAACATTTATCAATGTTCCTAGAAAAAGTGATGGCGCCTTCCCCGTTATGGTGAAGGCCGCCCATCCTCAGCAGGTCTGGTCGCCCCCAGAAGGAAGGCCAGTTATCTACAAAGGGGTGTCCCTGATCCCTGCAGAACTTAGCCAGCCACCAGTTAAGCGCGACTAATCTACTGAACCTTTCATCATTGCCTCTCGCAGGCAGGGGACAATTACTCGATGCCGGCTCATCTTTCTGGCGAGATCACAAGTTCTAGCTATGTTGCTCTTTGTGATCTCTGATTGCCTCATCCTCACATCATTAGAGCCGACATGAATAACTATATCAGAGTAGCCGACATGAATAACTATATCAGAGTAGTTGGTGTCAACCTTGCCTGTTTCTTATGGCTGTTCCTGTTGCTTGCCAGCACTTAGTTCCAATGTCAGGTGCTCTGGCCCCAGGTAAACACACTACTGTGGCTGGCCTTCTAAGATTGACATGGCGGGTGATGGAGTCAGCTATGACTAAGGTGCGGGAGCCAGGAGCACTAGCTGGGGTAGGACTAGCTAAAGGGGCGAATCTGTTAAAGACCTTAACAGGCTCTCCATGACTGGCAGGCTGCTTAGGACTAATGCTAGCTGGGCTAGCAGGCCGGCTACAACCCAGGCTGTCGGGGATGCCCGTCACATCTAAAGTTATCAAATTACTCTGCTCTAACTGACGGACACATGCCTCTAGCAGGGACAGCCTCTCAAGGAGCAGGGTGCATGAGGAACACGAGTCCATACACTATATCGTGAGCACCATGCAGCGCGTCAAAAGAGGACTGGAAGTCGGAAGCTCTTTGGTAGAGGGGGCATAGGGTAGTGTATGTGGAAGTTCACTTTACTTTGCTTGTTTTACTTTACTTACTTTACTCTGTTATTTGTTTTGTTTATTTTACCTTGAGTTTAGTGTTGGGCCGCTGTCATCCCGTGATACTAAATTGTATTAGTTACAGTCCAACTAAGATAAAAAAAATTTGTCAATTTAAAAAACTACATTGCTTTATAGCAATAATCCAGGAGACCCATTTGTTAGAAAAACAAATATCTGGCGCTACTTACACCCCAGAGAGAAGGACTTTACTTTCATGTCGCAGGTGCATGACAGTTGGCTGGATATGTTTTTGATATCTAGAACAGACATCTACCAGGACTAGTGAGTGTAATATTAAATAAAATTAAATAAAATTACCATATCTGACTACACCCCTGTCACCTTAAAGATAAAGATAGGACCAAGTAAACAGTTTAAATATTGGAGACTTAATGTCTCATTGTTAAACGATGAAGAAATTCAACAACAAATGTGTAAAGACTTAACAGACTCTTACCTTTAATGATAATGACACCGTTTCCCCCTCTATTCTCTGGGAGGGGGCCAAGGTAGTGATGAGGGCTAATATTAATGCTATTTCTTCAACATTTAAAAAGCAAAGGCTAGCTCAACAAGCTGAATTAGAGAGGGACATCAAGAGATTAGAGACGGAAAATAAACAAAA
This sequence comes from Cyttopsis rosea, assembly GCA_900302355.1. NCBI lineage: Eukaryota > Metazoa > Chordata > Actinopteri > Zeiformes > Parazenidae > Cyttopsis > Cyttopsis rosea. Next base: position 7,245 of record OMKR01110484.1, on the reverse strand, counting down.
ATTGGATGACCTGTTAACCTACAAAGCAGAGGGAGCACTGCGATTCACAAATAGGAATTACTACGAAATGGGTAACAGAGAAGGCTGCTTGCTGGCTTTCCAGCTGCGGAAAGCCCAATCCAACAGAAGATAAAATGCCCAAATAATGACCAGATGTTAACCCAACCAAAGGATATGGCATTTGCAACTTTACTTACAGAAATATGTATAAAGAGGAAGATGAGCCTCATGGAAAAGATTGAATCCTTTTTTAATCCAATTAATCTGACTAGACTAACAGCAGAGGAGGTGATATGATGGCATCTCCTATTAAAGAATAAGAAATCAAAGAACTTAAAATAATAAATCTCCAGGGGTATATGGCTACCCTGAAGAATATTATAAAAGTTAACCCCAGTTTTATGCAGAGTCTATAACTATGCCCTAGCAGAGGGGAATCCCCCTGGGTCATGGTCAGAGGCAGTAATAAGTGTTATTAAAGACCCGACTAAATGCATGTCTTACCAATCAGCCTTCTCTGTGTAGACCTTAAAATCTTGACCTCCTTTCTAGCAAATAAAATACAAAAACATATCAATAAACTTGTAAAGCCAGATTAGACAGGTATTATTAATGACCGACAGGGAACTAACAATGTCAGAAGAGCCTTGAATTTACAATCAGTTGCAGCCAAGAGGGACACCCCGTTAATGCTTCTCAGCTTAGATGCTGAGAAGGCATTTGATGGGGTCGACTGGACCTTTTTAGAACAGACTCTGAGCTATATGGGTTTTAATGATACGTTTGTTAAGTGGATTAAAATATTTAATATAAACCCCAGATCTAGAGTTAGGGTAAATGGGCATTGCTCAGAGTTTTTCCCTCTGCAATGTGGTGCACACCAGGGAGACTCTCTCACCCTCCTGGTTGGCACTTGGTGTAGTTCTTACACACAAAACTACAATACAACAATTATTCTCGTCAAATTACAACAAATTGATTAAAGAAATTAAAAAGGATCTAAACAGATGGGACGTACTGCCACTGTCACTTTTTGGCAGGATGTAGTCAGTGAGAATGAATATTCTACCAAGACTACTTTTCTTATTTCAATCCCTTCCTGTCCTAGTACCACAATCCACATTTAAGTTGTTAGAAACACCACAACCAATATAGAAACTCATTTTTTACATCTGTTTGAACACCCTGCTGCATCAACAAAAAAAACAAATATCCCATATCTATAAAAAGCTAATGCTAGACATGTCAGATAACATTCTACATACAGTATCAAAGGACAATGGGAACTGGAACTGATTACAATAGTGGACAATGATGCCGAGGAAAAACATATGTTCTAGATGTCACGGAGGTTGGGAGCCAGCTATGGAAAGAATTTGATTGGAAGGTTAAAATGAGGTTCTTTAGGACCACGCTGACAGCCTGCGTCCTTAAGAACAATTCTACCAACAAATGCTGGAGAAACTGTGGTATGGTCAGGGACCATACTCGTATATTTTGGGACTGCCTGAAAATACAGACATTTTGGAAAAACTTCAAAGAAGGAAATTCTGGAAACTGACATTCCCCTGGACTTGCTACTGTTCTTATTGGAAGTATGACCTGAACACCTGTTTACCACAGACCAGTGTTGTATACTGCATATTTTGTTGATGGTTGCAAGAAAAATAATCATTTATTTATTTATCATACAGATACACACATGCAGGGAGTGGTGAACACACACATGCATGCAGGGAGTGGTAGCTGGAGAAATTTAGTCTCCTACTTTAGTCTCTTAGTCATTTTTCCATCCATGCTGTCCTTCCTCCAGGGGCAGCTGAGAGCAGTGGGCAGCCCTCACTTCGATGGCGCCCAGGGACCAATTCCAGGTGGTGGATCCATGTCGTGGTCAGGGATAGGGAAGGAAGTTCTACATGTTTTAATTGGGGTCCTTTTTTATATTCACCTCACCTTCAACTTCGTTGTCCCACTACAGGGCTCTAAAGTTACTCGCATTTGCGACTAAAAATAGACGTGCAGTAAAATGCATTTCACTGAGCACGTGTATGAATAAAAAGTATTCAGACCAAGCAGTCTTCTCAACAAAAAGATTGATAACAATGACGATGACGCGGTCACTGTGTTTTAACACAGAGGCTGCTGATCAGACGGGTCGTCGGGGGTAGAAAAAGTCACGGCCCGTATGCACAGAACGCATCCAAACCACAGTGCCTGGCGCTGCTGTGCTGAAACTAACGCTAACGCTATACTTTGCAGCACAGTCTTTGGGGAATGAGTCTGCCACCAGGGCTCCACCTCGTATTGGACCGACATGTTTCACTCTCACTACGGACCTCCCTCCGTCCGTCACTTTGTATTTAAATATTAAACTAGTATTAAACCAGTTAAAACCGCTTACTAACTGCACCTACAGCCAATACAAACACACACTGAGCTCTAGTGTTGTGTTGTTCGTAAACGGTTCAAATCTTTTGGGTGAACGAACTGAACTGAATCACCTGAAACAATCCGTTCATTAATCAGTTCAGTTGAGCCATGTCATGACGTCCCTGCACGTACATCGTTGCACGCGTACATGTATGTGCTTATGCGCGCACCATATGAGTTTTCATCAGGATGGGGGACAATTATTATACATTTATTATTATCATTATTATTATTACACTACGTTCATAAAGTGATGACGTCAGTATTGTCTGGATGACATAGATCCCATGCATCCACAGAAAAGAAGCTTAAAATTTGTATTGACTTGTATTGGTCCCGACTCGCCGTTGCCCAAGTTTTATTCAGATTGGTCAATTCCTGAAGACGAAGTGACCAAAACATGTTCTCCCATCACCAAAACGCTGAAGGGTGATTATTCTGCAGAGCCCTGGGCATTCCAACAGAATAGTCACTATGTCACTAGTCCCTATGTCATCGCATCACTGCGTTACCGTGGTTACGCATTGGTAGAGATACACGGGGTAGCACGGAACGCTTACCGGAATCATCAGCTGTTCCGCCGGCCTGCGTGCACACCTGGTCAGCGAAGCTGGGTTGTTAGCCTCCGTTGTCTTAGCGATCACACAAGGTAAACATGAGGTAAGTGTGGCATTTGGAATACAGACAATGGTGGCTCATTTTAGATTTACAAGTAACTTCAATGCAAATAAAAGAAGACAGAACAGATAATAAAATTGTATTTTATTTATATTTATTTTTAGATTAGTAGTTTAGTTTTACTTTACTAATTTCTTTATTATTATGAGCCTATTGTGAATTGGGTCGCGATGGGGGGTGAAAGTGGGTCCCAAGAAAAAAAGTTTGATGTATACGCACTGAAGTACGCGCACACACACACACGCAGTATAAATATGTCTGTAATAAATTGTTAATAAACTCTGTTACTTGAACATTTTTCACTGCGCCCCTAAATTTCTTTGTGTGCTCCTAAATCTTTTCATTTAGGAGCACATGTACTCCTTGAGAAAAAAGTTAGAGTAGAACCCTGCACTAGGGGACATTTGCTTTATTGCCAGGGTACACATAAGACAGAAGGGTACACATAAGACAAAATACAAAGGACAACATCAACGACACATCAACACAATAAAAACACAGAATTAGTGCAGGGGACTGGAAATTCATACCAATTACAAATGAAGAGTGCAGATGTGCAAATGTGCAGGGGCAGTGCAAGGAATGCAGCCAGAGTGCTATTTGCGTTAAGCATATCAATACCACTTGGAATGAAGGAGACATGGAACCTTTTGGTCCTCTGAGGGGGTGCCCTGAAACGACGGCCTGAGGGCAATAGCTTAAACTCCCTCTGTAGTGGAAGGACCTGCCTATTATAAATGACCTAAAGCTTGGCCTGACTCCTCCCTGAAATCTTACTGGCCATTTTAAGGAGACTTCAAAGTCTATTCTTATTAGACAGATTAAGGTATCCAAACCACACAGCAATACAAAAGGTTAAAACAGATTTAATAAAACTTCTAACTAGACATTAAAAGAGTTAATTTTTCTCAGGAAAAAGTCTTTGCTGGACCTTTTTAGAGGTTGCATTAACGTCAATCTTTATGTAAGGTGTAGAATCACCATACAGTACACTGCAAAAAGAACACCATGCGACATAACACCAAAATAAAAACAAGACACTATAGCAATAAAACAACATAGCAATAAAAACAATTTAAAAAAAAACTATTAAAAGAAAGCAATACAAACAAATCACAATCAAACCAAAAACATAAATGTTAATGAATGTTAAAAGGATGATGGACTCAACTGAGTTCTATGTTCTAGGGTAGGTTGTAATGAAGCGAATATAGATGGGTTTTTAGTTTTGATTTAAAGATTTCAGTACTGGGAGGCCATTCCAGAGATATGGGGCACGGTAGGCAAATGCTCTGAAACCAACAGTTTTTTTTTTTGTTAACTGAGCGAATGACCGGGAGACTAGCATCGAGAGAGCGGAGAGGGTATGGGATTCGAAACACTGTTTGCAGTCCAGAACAATACCCAAATATTTATAGCTATCCACCAGGTCAATGTCAACACCTTTTATAGCAGTAGGCAATGGACCTGTACCTTGGACCTGCTTTTGTGTTTGGTGCGTTGAAACCAATTGTATAGCAGTAGGAGAAAGGATGGTTCGCACTCAAAAAAAAAAAAAGAAAAGTGAGTAAAAAGTCAGTTTTCAACTTTTTTAATTATTTGTATTTTCTATGCAGATACACTCCCCTACAAAATCACCCCAATCATTCAAATGATTAATTCTTTCCAAATATAAGTATTCAAGTCATCTAGTGAAAATTCCTGTATTTTTTTATATTGCAATATATATCACAGAAAAATATATATTGCAATGTCAGTTTTTTACAATATCGTGCAGCCCTAATGTGGGTGTGGGTGTGTAAGCTACAGAAGAGTGTAGTTTGGATGCTTTTTAACATGAAGGTGCTCTTTGCTGCAACATTCTTATACCTTTCCTCAAGAGCAAGCCTCGCAGAACTGAACTCTCCAGTATTTCCCTTCAATTATTTAATATAAACTCTAATATTCACATCTCCACTTTTTCCATCACAATGGAGAAATGAAGCGGCGCATCTCTTCAGGTCTTGATGAAACTTGTTATTTATCATTGAAGCTTCAAGGTACATTTTACTGTCTCTTTATGAGTAGAAGAAGAGAGCTGACATTTCCAATCCTTCATCCCAAGAGGTGATGGAGGTTCTAGGTGTCACGCAAATCTTATTCGATTTCTCCCAGATGCCAAAACCGCAATTTAAACCCCATGGAAAAAGCCAAATTAAGACAAATAATTGCCACTGTTCGATGGAGCACAAATGTAATGCAATTTCTTACAAATAGGAATTTATTGTCTAATTTGTATGTATAAATGTGTCAGTGATCTGTGTTTCCCGTGTTGGTTGTTTGGTGCAGTGATCTCATGATGGATGATTGAAACGGCTGCTCCATCACTGTTTGTGTTTCTCTGTGAAAATCCAATGCTGGTGACCTGTGCTCAGAGGTTCGTGTGGACATGAGTATCTGACGTTATCTGAGGAGTAAACCGCAGTGGACTGAAACCTCAGGCGTGTGTATCTACTGCTGTTGCCTTGTCCTGCCTTCAGAATCGGTTTAGACAAGACGGTGAATTGTTTGACCTTGGGAAAGGACCAAAATGACTGACTGAAAGACACTTATTCCAGCTTTTTAAAAATGGATTTCTATCAAGGGAAAATGTGGCCCTGGAAAAATTTGTTCAAATTCTTGAAACTTGCGAAAGACAGTGCTCTAAATTACTCAAACAAAATTATTTGTAATTAAACTACAAAACCAGCTCCAGATCATCTTTTTTATTTTAATTTATTTAATTTATTTATTTATCATTGTTCATATTTGGCGGCTTTAGTGGTTAGAACTGTGCCATGGAATGTCAGGGATCCAGATTTTATTCACTGATTCCCCTGTAGTATTGTATGGAATGTGTAGGGTGATGAACTATGGTGTATAGTAGAGTTTTTCAACCACAGTGTCGCAACACACTAGTGCGGCAGGTACACCGTGAAAATGTTAAATTTCCATTAAAAAAAAAGTAATCATGGAAACGGGCTTGGCTATACCGGCAAGGCTGTACTCATTTATTTAATTAATCAGTTCCAGCCAGAATAGCAGCTCTGAATTAATCAGAACAACCTTCGCACTAACAAGAACTATTGGTAGTAATGTAAGATTTGACTCTTCTTTTGAGATTTGGTTCTTGAGGAGTCACTCGGTAAAGAGTCGTTAAATTTTCCAACTCGTTCATTTGACTCAGTCGGTGTAACGCACGGTGAGCGAGGGAGGACTTCCTGAACGATGACAGAGAGTCAGAAGAGTCGGTTCGGCTTGTGAATTATATCCTCCTGAGAATCATTTAATTCATGTAGAAAATCCTGAATCTAAAAGCCCATAGAGTAAAAGTAGCTAAAAAATATACAAAATGGGTATACAATGGATATAGATTTGAACATAGGCTGCCTTGGTCCTGTCTTTCTGACTTTGTCTCCTCTGTCAAAGGTGTTTTGTCACCTTGCCTAGCAGGGCTGCTCTTGATGGCTTTTCTCTCCTTTCTTCCACTCCACTCTGTCGTTCTGCCCCAGGTTAGCCGGCATCCATCACTGGCGTGGCCGTGCTGTCCACGCTGTGATCCTCTCTGACAGGAAATCAATATCTCACTCCTGGCGTGATGCAGAGATAAGATTGTCATAATCCATGTGTTGTGGCTTTGTTGTCTCTCACTCCCTCTTATTAATGAAGTCGGTGATGTCCTTCTCTGATAAGACAGCTTTGTCTACGCTACAACATAGGTGAAAATAGTGTATGGCAATATTAATCTCAGGTTAGACCACATTTACACACAATTGTTAGGAATTACCGAAAACGCAAACGAACATCCGAATGTTCTACATTAACATGTTGCACAGTAATATACATTAACATGTATATACTTATTATCATGGTATCTGACACAAGTCTTGTGTGACTTATGCTCAATACAAGCTTGTTAATTCATAATGCCCAAGTTCAATTATTTGACAGATTCTGAAGTTAAACCACACCAGTGATCTTGCGTTTCCAGAACATTCAAAAATATTTACATAGAGGATATACACAGAGGGGTGTCTTTTTATATGAAAATGACACAAATGTCATTTGTAAGGTATTAGTGGTACTACAGTTGGCTTTCCCTGGTGGAGTCAAGCCGGC
>OMKR01110481.1:0-14103 GCA_900302355.1 Cyttopsis rosea | reverse complement strand
TGGGGGGGCGTTGTCTCATAATAGTAATAATCACAAGATATTCATGATGGTTTTGTTAAAAAAAAAAAAAGCTTGAAGAAATCATATCAATACTGTATGCAGGCAGCATTTGGGTCTCAGAATGCATATGGTGTGTTTATCTATTCCCTGCACTGAAATTATATTTTGAAATTATCAGACACTATGCAGGCTCCTCACAAAATTAAAGTGTGATTTTTTTTTCCCAATGGTTTCAAACAAATGCTCAAATCTCATCTCGAAAGTGAGGCGAAGTTTGAATATTAATGCGTTTATCGCCACGGCCCACCATTAAGTTATGTCCAGCGCTTCAAAAGAGTGGCTCAGTGTCACCAGATGCAGTATTATTACAGGGGAAGTGCTTTAAACTGCAGTTGGCCTAACAGCTGTGCTGGATTCTGCTTTGGAAAACCTCAGACTGAATGGAAGTCATTGGAAAAAAGACGAAAAAAATTTGTAGTTAAAAAAAAAATTTTTTTTCAAACCCAAACTTGAGGCTTCAAATGGTGTCTTGAGAAACAAACAGGTGCTGTCCAAGTTATAAATGTTGGTCACCGACATTTTAAATGCCATAAAAATTGCAAACCTATCCGTTAACAAACTCATGCGTGCCACCTACTGTATCTTCCCAAGCCCTCGTCTCCTGATTTCCCCTGGATGGTTGATATCCGTTCCCCTTTCTTACCCACACTGTACTGAAAATGTGATATTCTGGGATGGCAGTCGGGAGGTAGAGTGACAAAGGGTTTGTCTCAAACTTGAAGGACACGTCAGTGTACAAACAACAACAACAGCTGCACTCCTTCCCTTTGGGCACGGACAGCTTTAATTGTACGGGACTAAATGGATGCAAATTCTATGCTCTCTCTAAGTGCTAAGTGTGTCATCGAGTATTGCAGTATTGTTGGAGTCTACCGTAGGCGCCCCGTGGTGAAAGCGCAGAGTTTACGCAATTAAGCAAGCTATTAAGCAATTAACCAAATTAACCAAATATGAGCGAATCTAAACTGAACTCTTTGTGATCGTCGACCTCACGGTAAGGCAAATCGGACGGAAATTAGAATTCTGATGAAAAGAAGATATTTTCATTCATCTCGGTGGAATCCAGTTTATTTTGCAGCACACTCATTGAAATAGCCGCGCCGTATAGAAAAATGTGGCAACGTCATTTAGGGAAACCGCTTTTCAAGATCTTCTCGGTTATATTTACCGAAGGTACGATTTAAAATCTAAGGCAACGTGAGGTGTAAATGATTTTCAATGTTCATCCAAATTTCATTGAAATCATAGCAAATACAAATTCATACTGTAGTTGGAAAAGCAGTCATGTAATCCGTGAAGATGTAACTGCCATGGCAGGATAATCACAATCACACTTGGTTTGTTCAAGTACAACCTGGTCTGATCCCAGGTATGTTTTATCTCATCATCTGATTATGTCATCCAACTAGTCTACTATGAGTTGTATTCTATTCTATTTGTCTAATCGACCATATTTTGACTCGTAAACCTCTGTCCAATCATGTTCGCAGGCGCCATTAAATATGTTTCGTTAGGTTTTTTTGCGATTAGAGTCAATACCCCATTCATCATATTTCTAAAGTGTAAAACGTGGTCAGCATCAACCGGGTCAAGGTTTAAACGATTTGATTCGATCTTTGGGAGTCGTGACTCGGTCGGCCCGGTCTCACGGGGTCATCCTCCAAACGAGTCATTTGTATTGATTATTCTCACGCCGATTTAATGACGATTGATGAGGGGAAGCCACAGACGGACGTCAAATCTCCGTCCTGCGAAAGAACAGATTTACTCCAAAAGGATGTGACATCCGTTGCTCCGGCACGGTGCGGCACAGTGGCTTGCACTGCTGCCTCACAGCAAGAAGGTCCTGAGTTAGATTCCCGCCTGGGGCGCTGTTGGCACCGTGCTCCGGTGGGTTATCTCCCGATCAGGGGCCTTTCTGTGTGGAGTTTGCACGTTCTCCCCGTGTTCGCATGGGTCTCCTCCAACATAAGGACCCTGACTAAAAACGTGCAGAACACTTTCCTGTCCTGTCCCTGACCACGACATGGACCCACCACCTGGAATTGGTCCCTGGGCACCGATGAAGTGAGGGCTGCCCACTGCTCCTGGCTGCCCCTGGAGGAAGGATGGCCAGGATGGGATAAAAGCAGAGGCTGAATTTCGATCGTCACCACTCCTGCATGTGTATGTGTTTGGGGTTGTCCCCACCCTCTGCGTGTGTGTTGTGTACGCTTGATAATAATAAATGATTCTTCTTCTTCTTCCTCCGGAACAGAGGGAGTCTACTCTCCCTTGACACGATGGCTACTCTGCTGTAGGTCAGTCTACTCTACCTCCCTCGACTCCTACTTGACCTGTCCACTCAACCTCTACTCTACCTCTGTTTGTCCACACTTTGCTCTTCATCTACTCTACCTCCCTCTACCTCGACTCTTCCATTACTCTGCCTCAAGTCGACGTCCTTCTACTGTACCCCTACATCCCTTTACTCTACCTCCCTCTACCTCTATTTGTCCTCCCTTTACTCTACCTCCCTCTACTCTTACATTACCCTACTCTACCTCTCTCGACCTCTATTTACCTCCCTTTACTCTCCCCCTTACCCCACCTCCGTTCTCCCTCTATCTACTCTACCTCGACCCTTATATACCTCCCTCTACATCTGTCTACTCTACCTCTACATTCGTCTACTTTACCTCTAACCTGTACTGAACTGATGATCGAAGCCACAGTATTGTTAACAATAATATACCATGATTTTCCATTGGCGGATGAGGCGATATAAAGACATAATGCATATATAATGTTGGCCGTTATTTGACATTTATCTATTTTTTATAAGTGTTACAATACTATGATCAATTAATAAGACTATTTCGGACATTATGAGAGGTTGCTTAGAATCAGGATACCGTGGCGTCTCAGTGACCACAACGTCTTTCATTGGGCCACTTCACACTGTAGCACTGTAGGTTTACAGGGAAAAGAGAATTATTGACAAGGAATATCATTTCATACAAAGGAAATAGTTATTATTAGTTTAATATTTTACAATGGTCTTACTTGCTACAAGATTGCAGGTACCCTTGATATGCAAGATCTGATAAAAACAAAACATTTTGAAGCCAAATGAGACCAATTTTGGTGTTTTCTTTCTTTTCTGATGAGTTTGCAATTCTTTTTTTAATAGCTAGGGCTCTATCACTACTTTTGCCCTTTACCTACTGTACCAAAACAAAATGAATCTTTTAATTGGAATCTCAAGAGAAGCGAGGTTAAATGTCACAGACGAACGGATATCGTTTTCTCTTATTTTTTAATTCTTCCTTCTGTATCTCTCCTTCGCCCCACTGTCTCAATTTGTCACATACCTCTTTCCGAAAGGTGATCAAAAGCCACTTCACAAGACGATTTCAATTAAATTTGAATTATTTTTTGACATATCTCTACAGCTCCTGAATCCATTTTTATAAGGTATTTGTTCACAAAAATAAGAAGAAGTCAAGTTATGTTCATAATCATCAGAATCTTTCTTATTCTGTCTACAATGGGTCGACCTGACAAAACAAAAAGACGGATTGACTTGACTCATGTGCATCATCTCTACAAACACGACTTGCGATGTGTGCGTTCTCTTAAGGAGAATGATTTGATGGTTTTCATCAGTCTCGCACACAAAAAAATCATCAAAAAAACCTAATTTTTTAAATTGTATTTTGACATTCACTTCACTCAGGGAATCAAACAGTATTACTCAAACTGACACCTAAGAAGCATGACGCTATTTAATCTCAGAGTTCTGGTCTGGTCAGTAGTGATCCACAACTCGTTCATAGAGAACGAATCATTTGAGTGAACAAATTGTCCGTAGTGAATGATTCGTTCGTAGTGAACCGGCCTAATATGAGACAGAATTGTCAGCTCCGTCTCCATCTTCAGTCTGACATGGCCTCCACTCTGACCGATTTCTGTGGGGGAGGGGGATTTGATTTTCCCCGACCGATCACTAGAGACCGACATGTCCGCCTGAATCTGACGACATATTAAGTCGACGCTGATGCGTAGCCATGCCAACATACCTGCTTTAGGTTAAAAAGTAAGTCATTTGTACTTTTAATCGATTTAGAACAGAACCTGGATAGCAGCGTCTATCTTATCAGCTGTTATTCTGTTATTACTCCTCCAACGGTGTTAGTGCCGTCCGTGGCGCTGATTGGCGAATCGTTAGTCCTTACACGGCGCTCATTGGACCAAGCGTCTTTTCAACTGGAGAAATCGCTGTTCCATGTCGCAATACCAGACCATTAGAATCAGTCCACTCAGTGGAGTGGGTGGGTTCAAAGGTCTTGACCCAGGCAAGTACAGACCATTAGCATAAAAAATAAAAAGCTTAACAGTCTGGAAAAATGGTGAATAAAAAAATAATAAAAATAGAAAATGTAATAAAAAAAAAATTATTAAATGTATACAAATATATACAAACAGAAAATGCAAAACAGAAATAGTCATTTAGACTAGATATTTAAGATATACAAATGCAATACTATGCATAGGATAAATTATTGTTATGGTATGTAGGTTAAGAATTAAAAATTATAATATGAATTGTTACTATTGGCTAACTATCTAATTACAGTATGTACAGTGTAACACCAGTGTTATTACACGTACATTATTGCAGGCAGTAGTGTGTTTGTTTGTTTGAGAGAGACAGTCAGTCAGTGGGGGGCAGGGGACCTGTTGGTGAGCCCCACTGCCATGGGGTAGAAGCTGTTCTTGTGTCGTGAGGTTTTGGTCCTGATGGACTCTTGCCAGATGGCAGAGTCTCAAAAAGGTGATGAAGGGTGAGAAGAACAAATCTCAATCAATGGCTGGGCGAAGATCCATCATGCCCCCTGTGTTCAACATCAGCTACACTACACCTCACTGGGTGTAAGGTTAGCCTCTCATGCTCACGTGCCTGGCAGCAACCATTGAAACCAAGAGAACTACCACCAACCCCAGAACGCCACGTCTATGGCATCTCAGCCAAAAACATTTGTCTGGGAAGGGGAACAGGGACTAGGGTCAGGCAGGGTTGGGCAGCTGGAAGCAGCCTGGGACTGGGAAATGCCGGCAGACCCACACCCAACCAACGTCTTACGGTTCCATCTGAGATAGCCATTACAAACTTGAGGCCAGATCTGGTGCTGTGGTCCAACTCTCTGTGCTGTACTTTGTGGAACTCACAGTACCTTGGAAGGACGCTGTACACGAAGCCTTTGAGAGGAAGGAGCTCCGGAGGCAGATCAGCGAGGATGAAGAGAAAGGGTTTGCCCAGTGGAGGTCGGGTGCCGGGGCTTTGTGGCAACATCCACCATAAAGCTGCTGAAGGACCTGGGGATCTGGGGGAAAACCCTACGCCAGACGATCAAGGCGCCATCAGAGGCGGCAGAACGGAGCAGCCTGTGGCTCTGGCTGAAGAGAAAAGACCCCAGCTGGGCTCCTAAGTGAGCAGCCTGGGCACTGAGTGGGGTGATTCTGGGATGCCAGAACTCACTGCTGAACCTACTGGAGACATTGTGGGCCAATTCAGAGGAACGTTGAGCAAAGAAGGAGCCCACTTGAGAACCCCAATGAACATGAGAAGAAGAGAATGCCACTTGAGAAGGTATTGGTGGACCCCAGTACCTGCTGGGAGTACCTGGCCAGTCTCCCAGGAGTATTTAAGATCTGTCCCAGTCCGTGGCCTCCTCTCTCTCCATTCTTCCAGCACCATGTTTTTGTTTGGTTGGCTTTGGCCGTGTTATTAGTTTAGGTTTTACATATTAGAGACCCACCACTCATCACTCAAACACTCATCCATCTGCTGACATACTGACAACACTGATTAACATACCTCATAACTTTAGTATGTTTTGGTATTTCTTATGCTTTTTTATGTGAAATCAAATTGTACACTTTTCAGTTTAAAAACCGCGTACCTCCCGTTTTTTGTCATGGCTCACGAGCCGGGTCGTCGACACTACACACTGCACCTTTAAGTAATCATGTAAAATAAAAACAATTTTCATTCCATTGGCAAATCGTTTCGGTGGATTTAGGTATTATTTTCAAAATGTACACATTTTTTTCATGACTTTGATTTGATTTTGTATCTCTAGTATTTAGTGCCACATCGACTTAGAATATGGCCGAGCCCCAGTTTTTAATTAAACACACACAAAATTGCTTAAAACCACGTTGTTGAGCTCTGAGCTCCAAATAAACTGTTTAATTTTACGAACACACTATAACTATAACTATATTTTGTGTTAATGCTGGTTAGGAACCACTAATTTATACTATATGTTTTGTGTAGTTTAGTATCACACATGTGTACTTAATGTTTTGTGTATTATATATATTATATATGGGGTACTTTACATAGATTAACATAACATACAGCATTTCATTCGTATAAGTTGATTTTTATACTTTTTCAAAAATAAACCTACTCATATTTGAGTTGAATTCTTTTTTCAGCTGTAGTAGTTGAGAATAATTATTGAGTAGTCCATCCATCACTGTTGGCTGTAAATACAATGTTAAATCACTGCACCATGCTTGTATTCAGTCGTGTTGCTGTTGAAGAGCTCAGAAAATTACTTCAAATGTAGAACTGCCCATTGTACCCTACTGGCACCCCTGATGGTTCACAGTGAGATCATTTCCACTAGCCTTGGTAACTGTAGCCGTACTAGCTCTGTTATGTGAATGTGGTAATCGCGTTTTAATTTTGCATTGAACTGCTGAATCACCAATCCCTGTCTAACCCAACAAGGGCCCGCAAACGTCGCAGTAACTTAACATCCTCAAACCTGACAAAACTCCCCACACCTGACCAAGCACAGCGTTGCTCCACAACCCAAAGCCAATGAAAACACAGAAAGCGCAGAGCTGGTTATAACTTTACCAGATGCTTTAGGAAATTCCCGTGCTCACTTTCTCTCCGTCGGTTTCCTTTGCTCGGGTCATTCGATCGTCGTGGAAAACATTTTTTTTGCACTGAATGTGTTGTTGCCACAAGCGTTGCCACTTTCATCCCTTAAAACAAGCGAAACGTAATATATGTTCTTTCTCCGTGGTCAATAACTGGGTGAAAGGCCGATGCTTCACATTGTAATGACACTGTGTGGCATGCAAAACCGGTGTTTTAAATAAACAAACAACCGCTCTGTGCCGAAGTAGGGAACGTTTACAGCATGCAGTTTGGGTTACAACTGACTTTGCCCTGTAGGTCGGTATGATTCAATTTTCTAAGAAAAGGACAACACCATCGCTGTTATTAAAGAGCTATTTTCTCTCTCTTTCTCTCTCTCTCTCTCTCAGTGAAAACTAGAGCAAAAGCCGCTGAAATTCTATACCCTTCAGACATGAGCCATTTAAGCCGTTGGAGTTCAATGTACTGTCCTTTTTAATAGGATTTCATCTATTGTATTTATATCTGTTTCTTGTGCAACTTGCGCCGCTGTTAGGGATAGACAGGTTCCTCTAGACTTGACAATGATATGATATAGTATGCATATTATGTACAGTATATAGACTGTATAGCAGTGGATTTCCTTGGGTATGGTCCCATTAACTGAGCACAGATAGTGATGACGTGAGGACTTCTTTTGTGTTAAGATATGGAAATTTTTTTGTTGTTTTGTCGTCATTTGAATTGGCCTGACTAAGCCCGAATGAAACCATTCATTAGACTATGGAAGCAGGACACGGTGAGACCTTTTGGATTTGCTGATGCTTAGCTTTTGTGTACTGGATAGTCCACCGGAAAATAAATGATACCACTGCAGTGTTGGCAAATTATATACATGTAGTCTGGTGAAATTTGAATGACACAGGACACAAAACTATATTCAGGGATCTTTATTACCTGTCTACTCTCACAATGGAAGATTACTGTTAAATGTATTTAGAGTGTTCAATTGGTTTAGACTTAACAACGATA
Organism: Cyttopsis rosea; assembly: GCA_900302355.1. NCBI lineage: Eukaryota > Metazoa > Chordata > Actinopteri > Zeiformes > Parazenidae > Cyttopsis > Cyttopsis rosea. The sequence continues at coordinate 6,089 of OMKR01110481.1, read as the reverse complement.
TTTCTATACAAGCAAACTTACAACTTCACACACAAAGTCTGACTTCAAAATGTAGCTCACTATTCAAACATCCAAAAGGTTTCACTTGGTTACTAATCTAATAGAGCAACTACAGTCCTAGGCTAAGTTAAAGTGCCCAAAAAAAAAAACAGTCAGTAAGTCAGTCAGTGCATAAACAACTGTAGTGGTAACTCAGGTGCGCATGTGGCGGCAGGCCATCAACCCCAACCCCAACACTACCTCAAAGTCAAAAACTGCTAACTGAGCTAGCCGGCGTACCCGGTGCTTAACCTGGCTGCATTAAGGTGGCACAAGAGGTTGTTATCGGTTATGACTCTGAACTTAGAGCCTAGTAGGTAACCTCTGAACTTTTCTGAAAGTGCCCACTTAAATGGGCAAGAAGTTCAAGTTTCATACTGCAGTAGTTTCTGTAATATTTCTCTGCATTACGCAGTCTCCTACTGGCATAGGCTATCACTCTTTTCTTCTTGCCCTGCTGTTGATAAAGGACTGCACCTAATCCTAAACTACTGGCATCTGTCATAACAGTGAAGGGAGAAGAGAAGTCAGCATAACCTAATAAAGGAGTACTGGTGAGTTTCATCTCTAGTACATCTCTAGTCTCCTATGTAAAGTAATGCACATCACCACAACTAAATGCACATATCCACCGGCACTCCTTCACTTTATATTTATATTTATAATGTGCAATAGTCTTGAGTACTTTTCTAGTTATAGGTTAAAAATCTCATTTGTCATGTACATATATGTTACCCCTGCCCTTTACTTCGACCTCGTGCCCTTATATGTGACCTCTACTTTACGGTTGTACTTCTTATCTGTTTGTGCCTACTACGTAGCTGTTGCTTGCCTTGCCATAAGAATTTCATTGTCCAGAATGACCTTGTGTTGTACTGTACATTTGACAAATAAAACACTTTGACTTTGACTTTGACTTCTCTTTCAGTAGCTCGAAAGCTTCCTGACACTCTGTGGTCCATGAACTTCCAAACAGCTGTTTAGACCTGGACGGACTGGTGTTTCTGAGACATGCATTCACCACATCATGTAGAGGGCCCACCAGCGGAAAAAAGCCCTCTATGAACCTCCTATTATAAACTACAGAAGGCTAAGAAGGACTTTAAGTCCTTTACTGTACTGGGGACTTTCCACTGCTCCACTGCAGCTATTTTATTAAGGTCAGTCCCTATGCCCTTGGCCGATATCTGGTGACCAAGGAAACGTACCTCTGATTGCAGAAAGTGACACTTCTCTATTTTGACTTTAAGCCCTGTCTCCTTCAGTCTCCGCAGAACTTTCACAAGTTAGAGAGATGATCCTCAAAAGACTGTGAGTACACTAAATGTAATCTAAGTACACAAGCATGGTTTGCAACACCAAGTCACTCATCGTCACCTGCATCAGTCTCAGAAAAGTAATAAGTGGAAGGCAACCGAGAGTATTCGTACAAGCGAAAGGGTGTTGTGAAGGCTGTCTTGAGTCTATTATCCTTGTGTACGGCAACCTGAGGTACGCAAGGTCTATAGTCAAAAAAAACTTTGCACTGTGCAGGGCAGTGAAACACTCATTAATGCGGAGCAAAGGAAAAGCGTCACGTCGGGTCTTTGAGTTTAGTTTAATTTAGTCCACACATAGTCACAGACTACCGTCAGCTTTTCTAACTCGAACTACCAGTGAAGCATATGTACTAGTTCTTTCCTGGATAACACCCTTCTTTAGAAGCTTAGCAATGTGCTCCCTAACCTCATTATACTGTGTGAGGGGTATATGGTGCTAGGGCTGTGCCACGGGTACGTCATCTACCAGGTGGATCTCATGTTTGACTTGGTCTGTGTACCCTAGGTCCTCATTCTGAAAAACATAACACATCTGCATACTGAGCTAGAAGCACAGCTAACTTAGCCTGCTTTTCCTCTGTGCCACCTATGTGCAGCTGGTCCAGTATTGACTGAATGCCATTGTCTGTTGTTTGTTTCTCTTTCTGGTCAACAGTCACTTCTTCCTGGTCAGCTGAGATACGCTGGAAGCGCACCTCCGTCTGGTCATTGTCAACACACTCAAACTGAGACAAAATACCTAGTCTGGTCCGAGGACACGACCATACATCCTCCTCAGTTCACTACCTGCACTGGGAACACAGGTCTAGGCCTCTACTAAAGTGGGCACTACAACAAGACCACCTGGCAATGGTGTCTTAGCTGGCTCCAATAGCATATACTGTACATACATCCCTTTGCATAGACTGTGACAACAGAACAAGCTGGCACGTGTTCTGTATCTCTACCGGTTATCCTGGCTACAGATGTCTTCTATACTACCTTCTATACTATCTTCACGTACATCTAACAGAGTCGACTGGGGCTACCATTTTGCATAACTCTCTTCTAAGAGAGGAATCTCGTACACCCTCAATAAATTGGTCTCTGCCTGCCCGCAGGGTACTTGCTTTGGCTTGAACCAGAAAAAGAACGATACTCCTAACTTTTCCGCCTGTAGCAAAAAACAAAGGTGGTCCTAGCATCTGATTGGCTAACTCGGCCAATGCGTGACGCCATTTTCATTGGCTTACAAATCCCTCGGTCAACTTATTAGTTTGACTGGTAACTCCACCATTCACACTCCATTTCCTTGTTTTATAATGGATTTTAATACTGTTAATGCTATTTTTCTATTTATAAATCTGTTTCATTTATCACTATTTCAGATGACAATATCTAATTTATTTCTTACTGGTTAGTCACAAATTTTTATTATAAATAATATATATATTTAATTTTATTTTTTTCACTATCTGTTCAACTTTGTGCTATGTAGCCCTGGGTTACACTTGGTTAAAGCCAAATGATTTATTATTACTAAATTAAGCTTCTCTACCAAACTATGTGAACTCCCATGTTGCACATCCATCCAAGAAAGGTGATGGCATTGCCCTTATCTCGAAATCTATTTCTCTAAATTCAACAACTGAGCTCTAAATTTACTTTAAAACATTTGAGGTTCTTGTTATGCGGTCCTCAACATCACTGCCCATTTACCTAGCAGTGATCTACCGTCCCCCTGGCCCCTACTCAAGCTTCTTCATTCTCTGACTTTGTTTCATGACATGGTGATGCACGCAGATAATACATTAATTATGGGTGACTGTGTCTTAATTATGGGTCTGAATGTGTCTGAACCCCTTAGCAGGGCAGTAACACTATTGACCTTGTACTAACCCTGGGCATTGATATCTCTAACGTAGTGGTTCTCCCCTATTCCTCCGTTATGTCTGACCACTATTTCAAAAATTATGAAATCTTAATTCACTGTCAGCATTCCAGAGCTATAGCAGCCGTAACATTTGTGCCTTAACTACTACTGCACTTTCTGACCAATTGCCCACAGCTATTGCTTCCTTTCCATTTTACAAAGGTAACCTCACAAATTAATTTAATGCAGCCCTCCCAAATGCTTTAGACACATTGGCACCAATAAGAAAAAATTGCTTATTAGGAAACCAACACCTTGGTTTACAGATGAGACCGAGCCCAAGCGGTCCTGTAGGAATCTTGAGCGTAAATGGCGTGTGACTAAGCTTGAAGTGTTCCATCAGACATAGGGGCGATAGTTTGCTGAACTACAAACGCTCTCTTTCGTTAGCCAAAACCAAGAATTTCTCCAGGTTAATTTGTCTTAATGAAAATAATCCTAAAACTTTATTTGATACAGTAGCTATGCTAACCCAACAACAGCCTATTCTCAACAGCTCCCTCTTTACAGCTAATGACTTCATGCAATTCTCTATTCAGAAAATTGTTATGTCTTATTAGAGAGGAGATTAAAGTCACTCGGCCTCAACCCCAATCAAATCCTTCCAATAGTGAGACAGGAACAGCCACTAAGGCAGATGGTATAGATAACCTCTCACACCTTGATGCAGTATCTCCTGAAATTCTATCACAGTTGGTAAGTGCAGCAAAACAGACAACATCCATACTAGACCCACTCCCTGGAAGCACTGTTTCCAATCTTAGGACCCTATTCTTAACATTATTAACTCATCTCTCTCATCTGGCACTGTGCCTACAGCTTTTAAGACAGCCTTGATTAGACCCCTTATCTAAAAAATCCAACCTCGACCCTGAGAGTCTAAAATCTTCACTTAATCTCCAAAATTCTTGGAAAAAATTGTAGCACAACAGATTACTGACACATATCCTCTAGTGATCAATTTGAATTATTTCAGTCCGGATTCAGAGCGTTCCACTCCACTGAGACGGCTCTCACAAACGTGGCTAACGATCTTTTATTAGCAATGGACACGACACCTCATCAGTAGTACTATTACTCGACCTCACCACTGCTTTTGACACTTGATCATAACCTACTGCTAGATCGCATTGGCATTTTCCTGGTTTAGATTCTATCTTTCAGAGAGGACGCACCGTGTAATCCATGGCAATGTGACCCCTGAGGATAATAATGTTACTTGTGGGGTTCCACAGGCGTGGTCCTTGTTCCTTTGTTGTTTAGTATCTATATGTTGCCTCTTGGAGATATCATACAAAAATATGATATTAGCGTTCATTGTTATGCTGATGATACCCAACTATACATGGCCTTAGCCCTTAGAAACAAAAATGCGCCGCACTCCGGAGCCTGTGTGTGTGTGTATGTGTGAGCCTGAGACTGTGTGGAGTGCGGGCTACTGCTGACACACGGATGCACAGATTTTTTACTTTGCCACATGGAAAATTGCAATCAGACACAAAACAAGCGAGCCAAGGCAATTGATGCGCCATTGGTGCTATTAGCGCCAGTGCTATTTTCTTAGTGAATCAGGCACTGTCTTTGGACTGGATACACATACTAATGGTACGATCACACCGCCAGCGATTGAGCTTCAGCAGCTCTCTGTCTAGCCACCTTATGCATTGTCTTCCCACTCCTCGTTTCCCTTCAATCATCCCTTCCAAAACCCTTGTCATCAGCCTTCCACTGGACCCTCTCAGGATGTGCCCCGCAATATATATATAATAAATAATATATTATAAACATCATGAATATAACCAGTGTTGCAAAGTGAAGAAGAAGAAGGGGACACAGAGAGAGAGAGACATTATTTTCTTGTTTAAGCGTTTTCTCTCAAATTCATCGTGACTCCTCAAGCGCCTTTGGCGGCGGACGTCAAGGGGACGGCAATGAACCGAGAGAGGGATCAAAAAGGAGAGAAAGGGTAGAGCATGTATGGGACCCACCAAAAAAAAAACAACAAACAGGGTGGCTTCAGCTTTGGTTTCATTTTAAATTTATTTCATTTTATTTATTTATTTTTTGATGTCGCACCAGGCCAACCATCCGTCATTGTCTTCGGCCATTGCGCCTCTTTTTGTGTCGACTATAAGCTGTGTTTGACTTTGTGTCCTGTGGATATCTACGTGAATATAATGTGTGTGTATATGGCCGCGTGTGTGCATACGTACGTGTGTGTGTGTGTGTGAGTGTGTGTGTGTATGTGTGTGTGTGTGGGCGCGTGCTTGTGTGTGCGTGTGCCTCATACGTGTCTGTCAGATTATCCTCAGAGTTGAGTCATAGGTTCTTTAAGATGCTTCGCTGCCTTTTCTGCTGTCGGCCTTATAAATGGATGAGAAACGCTTCTCCTTCAGTATCCTTCACTGCGGCTGCTCGCTATCAAATGGTGCACCCCGTACACACACACACACACAACATGCACACGCAAAGAAACAACCCACAATACATCACCAATAACCTTCTACCTTAACATTGCCAACAGCCAAGCAACTTTGAACACTCATCCGGCATCGGGATAGTTCTACGGACACACACACACACACACACACACATACATCCACACACAGCATTTGAAGAGGCAATTCAGCCTACATGCGGTGCAGAGAGATGGATTGGAGCAATAAAGAGCGAATGATTGAAGGCAGGAGAAATGATAACAGGATAATGAAAGACAGGGGGCAGAGACAAAGTCATGGAGGGAGAGAGAGAGAGAGAGAGAGAGAGAGAGAGAGAGAGAGAGGAGGAGATAGAGTTTCATTTGTCTCTGGTTTTGTCAT
>OMKR01110479.1:0-16584 GCA_900302355.1 Cyttopsis rosea | reverse complement strand
AGCTATGGGCGGAGGACCGTGCTCTGAGCTTAGCACGGACATCACCGTTGACCCAGGGCTTCTGGTTGGGGAAAGTCCTGACAATGACCCTCGGGTAAGACATCATCAATGCACTTGGAGATGTAGGCTGTGACAGAGTCTGTGAATTCGTTGATGTCCCCATCAGCTGCAACACAGAACATCTGCCAGTCCGTTGTTTCAAAACAGACCTGTAAAGTGGCAATGGATTGCCCACTCCAGTGTTGAACTGTCCGACAAACCGGTTTTTCTTGTTTTAGGCGTTGTCTGTAGGTTGGTAGGAGAAGAATGGAGGTGTGATCCGCCTTACCAAAGGCAGGGCGGGGGAGGGGTTTGTAGCTGTCCCGTAGTTGAGAGTAACAGTGGTCAAGAGTCTGATCACCCCGGGTAGGAAAGTTAATATGCTGGTGGTATTTAGGCAAAACTTTCCTCATATTAGCCCTGTTGAAGTCGCCAACAACAATAGAAGCTGCCTCGGGGTGAGAAATAGACTACATTTGCTCTATTCCTACACATGCAGGGAATGTTATAAAAAAAATAGGAGTTGTGAATGGCCTGCATGCACACCGTGTTTGGTCTTGGAGTGATCAGATTCACGTTGCATTAAATATTTGAAAATGACTATCTATTCGCTTTGTACACTATATGGATATTGCAGATGAATGTGAATAGTGCTCAGCATATTCACTTTTTCATAATCTTAATGCCTATGTTTTTTTAAATTAAGAATTAAAGTTTATGTGCTTCAAAGCATCACTACCATTAAAGTTATTTGACATTCTCTACCTCCAGAACAACAGTGACCCTAATCCTAAACCAAATCCCAGCGAGAGAGGAGGTGAGTGGTTTAGAGGGCAGGACAAGCTGAGCACCTGTATATCACAGCCGAGCCACACGACAGTCCATAGGCTGTAGTACAATGGAACAATCACACAGGGTGGTTTTAACAACCACATTATTGGGAGTTTAACATAAGCCCCTTTCCCACATAGAATCCATAACATTGCTGGATAAAAAATATCCAGCAAAGGCAGCAGGTTCATTCACACATTCGCCTCCTTTATGGAGAAGTTCCGTATGGAGTCTGTTCCCACATTAGATGACTGTTATGGATACGGTACGTAAGGGCGCAAGGGTTAGTACCTTATGTCCAGTGTACTGTAGATGCAGCCGTTTGGACAATTTATCGGCAACAGATGTACAATCTGAATCGGTTTCCTTTTTTTCCTGGCTCCCTCCTCCTCACAAAAATAAGAACATTTAAGAATAAAAAGACCTGTCTCCGTAGAGACTGGACGTGTTTCAGTTTCCCGTCTTTGCAGCCGAGCGCCACGGTTCGAACTCAATTGTTTTCCGAATGTGTTTTTTTTCTTCCCGGAAACAAATACATTTTGAAATATTTGTACGAAATAAATTTTTGCCGTATTAAAATCCGGCTCCACCCTATACTTTTCATGCTTGTCCCGGTAATGTTACTGCTTTCATTGCCACACACTTCCATTCACAGCCATACCGGCATTTTCTCAGAAATGATACTAGGTTGAGCTTGGGGAGATTTACGGAATGACTTTTACAGAACATTGAGACTGGCTTCTGTTCCCACATTACACCAATATGGTACATTGCCAGTGGATTTACGGCTTTCATTCCATGTGGGAAAGGGGCTATAATGAGGAACGGACAGAGTGTTAGACACACATTCAGGCATTGTCATGCCCTGATTTTGCCCAAACTTTGAGTTGCATTGTTTGATGTCATGATACTGCAACATCAAACAGTATCTGTAACGCCTTCAGCGCAGCTCAAGCTCTGCATCACTCACTTCCAAATCTTCACCTCCTTTGAGAGGTTCGGGTTTGGGTCGGTCTCATTTATGTCTCGCCCTCGGATTCCGTTCACCAATGCCTTTAGGTCAAAATATTTCCCTCTACAGTGGGGCACAAGACAGGGGTGTCCACTCTCTCCTCTACTATTTGCGCTTTCCATTGAGCCCCTGACCATTGCCCTACGCTCACTTGGTGACTTTCAGGGGGTATTTAGAGGAGAGAGGGAACACAAGGTCTGTTTATACGTAGACAACCTAGTTTTGTATGTTAGAAATCCAATTGAATCAATTCCAAGTATCATGTCTGTGCTGAGGGTGTTTGGTAGGATTTCTGGGTACAAGCTTAATTTATCTAAGAGTGAACAGTTTCAGAACAGAATTTCATACTCCCAATTTCCATTCAAATTGGTTGAAAAGTCCTTCAGATACCTGGGCGTGGTCCTGACTAGGTCTTTCCTTGACTTGTTATTTTGAACTTCAAACCTCTATTTGAACGTACTATCAATGATCTTAGGTCAGTGGTCCCATCTCCCTTTATCCTTGACAGGGAGAGTTAACGCTGTAAAAATGAATATTCTCCCCAAATGTTCTTATTCAATGCATCCCCATTGTTATTAATATGTAATTTTTTAGATATCTAGACAGAGAGATCACCCGTTTTATTTGGAATAAGAAACCCCCTAGAATTAGAAAGGACGTTTTACAAAGACCAAAGCAGATCGGAGGCATGGGACTGCCTAATTTTCAGTATTATTACTGGGCTTGTAATGTGCGAGCTCTCTCAGGCCTCTGAATCAAATGATCACCTGCCTGGTTACAAATTGAGCAGGCCTCATGTCATCCTAACTCTCCTGGTGTTATTCCCTTCCCTTCCTATGCCAACGGAATTTGCTAAAACCAATCCTGTTGTAAAACAGTCCCTTAAAATCTGGACTAAAATAAGACAGCATTTTGGATGGCATGGGAATTCTCTCCTTTCTCGTGTCCAAACCATCATGTCCCTCTCTATTGGATAGCTGATGCTAAAGCTAATGGCATTATAAAAATTAAAGATCTTTACATTAATGGCACGTTTTCCTCTTTTGAATTACTGCGCAATAAATTAAATCTGCGTCAAACCCATTTTGTCTGATTTCTATGAATTTGTAACTATTAGATCCAATACAACTACCTTTCCTAGTGCACGTACAGTAATAGCACCCAGATGGAATCTTTGTTTTCTGTTGATCCTTCGTCTAGGGGGGTAATATCATATCTATAACCCTATGTCTAATCAATTAGATCTAGATCTCCTGAAATCTGCTTGGGAGGAGGACTTAGGCATTGGCTTAGTGGACAGAGGCACAGGAGGGTGTGTACTCAGCATCTATATGTACCAGGCATGGTCTTATACAGTTCAGGGTGTTGCATCGTCTCCATCTTTCAAAAGTCAAGCTTTCTGAAATGTATCCTAACATAGATCCTTTATGTGACCGTTGTGGGGTATTTTCTGCCACGTTGGGGCACATATTCTGGCTATGCCCAAAATTTTCAAATTTTAAATATATTTAAAACTTTGTCTGATATGCTAGGACACAAGGTAGAACCTGTGTTGGGTTACTGGGAGAGGACAGTTCTCTTAGTGGACTCACTTCCACTATGGCAAGGTTCATAACCCACCCACTCATAGCACCTTAAACTGGAAAAACTCAGATTCACTTTTCAAGGTTCCATTGAGAAATTCCATAAGACTTGGCAACCTTCATTGATTATGTAGAGGCTAGGCAATACAGACCCTCTTAACTCTTTGCTACAATAAGTAGGTCATACCTAATGTAAAATGTCAAATATCACCATTTAAAGCAGATTTGTACCTTGATTAATACTTATACTGTATATGCACTGTATGTGTTTTCATGTGTCTGTGTGTGTAACTTCTGTACTGTTTTTGTAATATCTTATATAATTTATATTCAGTGGTTACTGTTTGTTTGTTAAAGCTGCAGTAGGCAGCTTTTAGGAAAAGGCAAAAAAAAGCAAGGATTTCAAAATACACCCCTCCCCCCCTCTCCACTCTCTGTCCTAAGCCCCTCCCACCAGACCTGCATATTAGGCATATGCACATATGCTCATACGCGCAACACTAGCTTGAGAATAGGAGATTTTACAGGAAAATGAACGAGACAGTAAGAACTGTAATCGCACAGCGGGGGGTGGGGGGCTGGGGAGTGGAGCGGAGATGCACGGAAATTCTCTGCTGTGATTCTCCGCTCTCTCCTCTCTCCTCCGCGGAGGGAGTCTGATCATGCAGGGACTTTTTCTTTTCTTTTGATTGGGTGGGCAAGACGCACGTTTCGTCGGCCATGATGTCAACCCTCCAGGCATGGCACCTTGCGTAATGGGCAGTGGAAGGCCTCCACTGCCCATTACGGTGCCGGAGCCGTGCCCCGTTGCTGTGTGTGTTTTCAGCAATAGGAACGCTCTTTCTCTGAAATGACCTGTGATTGGCCTCTACCGTCACTGGCTAGATTTTCTAAAGCCTTAAAACAGAGCGAAGAGAAGATGAATACCCTGTATGTATATCGCATGCGCGCGCGCGCACACACACACACACACACACACACACACACACACACACACACATTTGCCTGCCATCACACTAATGGCGCTTTTCTACCACACGGAAAAGGGTCAACTGGAGTCGACTCTACTCGCCTTTTTTGGTTTTCCATCGGGCAAAAGTACCGGATAGTACCTGATAAGTGGTACTATTTTCGGAGCACCTCTGCCGAGGTTCCAAGCGAGCTGAGGCGATACAAAAACGCCACGTGGAAACACTGCAGTCTACTGATTGGTCATGGAGAATTGTCATTGCTGCATCATCATTGCGTGACACGGGTCGTCTTACGGCCTCATTTTTTTATTCACTACTTGATTATAATGTAATATTAATATATTAAATATACTTAAAATAGCAACCCGCAAAACCATGCATGGTCAAAGCAGGAGGTGCAGTTCCTCTGTTTGGTTAGCGACGAAAGGAAAGGAGAGCTAACCGACAGTGAGAGCTGGATGGGGCAGCGCGTAACGAGAAGATCTACCAATAAGTCTCTGTACAGTTTGCTGTGTTGCACTGATTTGTTTGCATTTGAACATTTACATTATTCTATTTGTGTATATAGTTTGCTTTTTTATTTGCATTTGCATTTGTTTGTTAAAAAACTGTTTTGTAACTTTCATACATGGATTCTCATCATGGTTTCCTATTTCAAGGGCTTTAGCAAAATAATAATAATAATAATAATAATAATAATAATAATAAATATAGCATATAATAAATAACATACTGAGATCATGGATTCAAATTCAGTTTATTTACAAAAAAATGTAGAGTGAAAAACAGAGTGAAAAATGTCCTGTCCCTCCATCACTGGACGCAGGTAGATAAAAGTTTCTTCAGACATTCTGAAGTTCCCCACAGTGCACCCACTGAGTGTAGTGAAGCCGGGAACAATCATATCCCACCACTCGGTTGAATGCCCAAACAGACGGTTGGGGAGACGGTTTCTTTCTCCAGGATAATTACACAATTTGCTGCTTGCTCCTCTGCTCTTTATCTTTTGTTGTGAGATTTCAGAAAGTGCCCCCCAATAGTGGAAAACAAAAACAAAAACAAAAAAACGCCTAATTAAGTGAATTGTTTTAACCGAACCCCCGTGCTGCACCGGAGCTCCGCGCTGCACTGCCCGCTCCGCGCTGCACACACCGGGTAAGACCCGGGGCTCCATCCCCATCCATTCCGGGCCACGGGTGTGCGGCGCGTGCTGCTTGCAGAGCCCGGAACATCTGTAGAGTCCGGACGGAGCCTCTTCCAGAACACTGCGTCTGTTTGTTTGTTTTTTTTAAATTTAATGAGCATAAAGCATCTGCACCTGCTCATCTGGTGGATAAAAAAAACGTCTGTCATTAACTCTCCTGTTTTTTTCAGCAGCCTTTTGTCTTGCTGCCTTCAGCCTCTTCTGAAACAAGAGCCCTCTCCTTGCTGTGAGTGACACATCCCTTCGGTATGCTCTGTGCTCCATTGTGTGTCGCGTTGAAGATGGCGTCACGGCAGTTTCATACGGCGTCACTAGCTACATTGAGGTGGTACTATCTGCAGTTGAAAACGAAACACCTTGGACCAAAAGCGAGTAGACTTGAGTCAAGTTGGCCGGTTTCATGCGGTGGAAAAGTGGCTTAAGAGACCCATACTAACCATACTAAACAATACCAGGTCTGACTGTAAAGGAACTCTGTCTGTATCTTGTCATTTTGCCTTAAACAATAAACATAATTACTCACTAATTTATTACTCTTTTTTTTTTTATTATGCACGTCCATATTTCCTGCAGGACAAAAACATTTTGCAGTCTGGTAAAGTCAATGAGGGGAAGGTGGCCATGTCATCCACAAAATCACCTGTTCAAACAGTACAGTATACAGTATTTGTCACCTTTTGAGTGTTAACACACCCACAAATGCACACTAGCACACTAATACACACACACAAATACAACTAGGTTGTGTTTGCAAACTTGCCCAATTCTCAGAAAACATAATCCCCTTTGGTGAATTACCTCTCCTGGCTAAAGGCCGGAGAAAACGTGATTTTTTTCCTTTTTTTTTTTTTATTGCTGCTGTCTTGTCATGAAAGCTTTTTCGTAGTTTGTTATGAAGGCATTGCTAAATGTTAAATCGAATATCTGTTTTCTATTCATAGTCAGCACAGCTCACTGCTATTTGGTCGTGGCTGCTAATCAATGCTGCCTCTAGAAAGCATGTATCTGTCAAGGGCGTCCATGTTTCTGTCCAAAATAATCATAAGAGGATTTGTCATCTGGTAGGAGCTTAAAGTCAAATAGTGAGTACTGCAGCTCTGAAAATCCATGTGAGAAAATAAAAGTTATTTATTTTAATCAATGGGGTAATTTGCATGGTCCTTCAGGTTTGATGAGCAGAAGTTTTTTCTTTGAATAGAAAAAGGGACACCATCCAAAAGAAAAAGCCAGGCGGGTATTTTGTGTCAGTTTCTGTCAATTCTGTCACAGTTATTAATATATTTTTTCATGCACTGTTTTACCTTCATCCAGTGCACTGTACATTAGTTGCATGGCAGTAATTGCACACACCTTTTTTTCCAGGTTGTTTACCTCAATATTATCCACTTTAGCATTACATTTGTGCTTTGCTGCGACCTTAGCGTTTTGTTTTGAACAGACAAGCCGATTATGTAAAACACCTTCAGCTCAGGAAGGATTAAAAATGCATTGAACAGTAAAAAAAATATAAAAAAATTAAGACCCTTTTTATTGACTATTGCTATGCAGTTTTATGTAGAGAAGATACATGTGTTAAAAGAAAGCTATATGACTATATAGCATGTATGCCTTATTACAGGGGAAAATTTGTGATTGTTTTTTCTAGGACAGCACAACTGTATCAGCTTTTAGAGACTTCCTGTCCATAGGGCTAGTAAAGAAATTATTTACTTCAGTTCAGTTCCCTCAGTTCAACGGTAAAAAGTTTTGATATGAGCGAACCACCTGATGCACTCAGAGAACAGCTTTTTCTACTGCAATCAAAGATTGAAATTTATGACTAACATGTAAAAAGCTTTGTGCTTGCTCATGAATTACTATGATAATTCAAATATTATGACTGAAAACACGTTGTTCCAGTATTTTAATGGTTTTGGTTGAGTGGAGGATGTTGCGTCAATTATCTGTCCTGCTATAAAGGGGAGCCAGATACCAGAGTGACGGACATGCCCTTATGTTGACATATTCCAAATATTGTGAATATTTAATGACAAAATCCACTCTGTCAACGCAAAACCATTAAAATACAACTGGCATAAAATAATTGTATTCATACTATTTGTAGTTTTAGCCTATTTGTAATTAATGAGCTGCTCAATAATTGCCATTCAAATGTTGAGGCATTTTGTACTGTGCGCCTGGCCAGGTTTTCAAATAGTTGCGTTTTTAAACCAGGCAAAAGATGAATTGGAAATCTTTATATCCACAAATTGTGAACTTATTTGGTAAGGAATAGTATGTGTACTCTAGGCAGTTAGATTAACCTATTGTGCTCGACTATTCCAGCAAACCAGAGTAGAATGTCTAGGCTATAACATTCTTTACTTCAGTGAAAATGCGTATTACAGTATGGTCTAAAAATTGGAAAACAACAACTAAGGTTCTATTTTTACATTTATTTTTTTATTTTTGGGCCAAAACATTTTGACAGCCACGAGGCACATTCCACTGTTACTTAGCTCAGGCAATCGGGCAACCGCTACTGTCAAGGCTCAAGGCTGCCTTCTCCATGCAGGTGTTAATTATAACCTGAGTAGATGAATATATTTATACTGTTCATCTTCTTGGCATGTCCTTGAGCTACGTTGAGATACATGATGATACTTGGTAATTGTGATACATATTTATAAAATATTTGATTTAGAGCTGGGCGATATGGCTGAAAATTGTAAATTTAGTTGGAAAATTGTAAAATTTGTAAATTTTATTTTGACATCAACGAAAAATGATTGTGATAATTATTGTTATTCTTTTATCACATTGTGGGAGTTACAGTGGTCCAGAAGTTTGAAACTGGTGGGCAGTGCCAGAGTACATGGATGTAGTTATTCGTGCTGTGCTCTGGCAAGTTTTTGTGTGTCCCATCAGATGAAGCTTTCTCTGTAGGGTAGTGAGTTCTTTTGCCATTAATTTGCTGTAGTCTGCGGAAGGTGTTTCTGCAAATTTAGGACCAGTTCACATTGGTTATTCTTTTCCAGGTGCCAGTGCCATAAAGCAGGGCCGGCCCTAGTCTTTTTGGAGCCCTAGGCGAGATCTGTAATCTGTATTAATTTTTTTAATTAATATTAATTGTAAATTATATACAAATAGCCCAAAAAAATACAGAAAATAGTCAGATATATATAAAAATAATAAAAATACAGAATACACAAAATGTGATACTATGCACATGATAAATTATTGTTATGGGTATATAGTGTATAAATTATAAATATGAATAATTACTATGTACTAGTACTATGTACTACTATAGTGTATGTGTAACATACCTAATGGCTGTTGTACCATGTATCTGTGATTTTATTTTAGTACATCTGACTTTATTTTAATAGATCATTGATGCAATAAATTCCAAACCCACCCAGTGGGTCCAGTTCATTGGTCACCAATGAACTGGACATAACACAATTTTTGTGTTATGTGCATAAGTTCATCTTATTGGGGAGAGGTGTCCAGAAAAGAGAGGAATTGGCCGAGGTGTTTTCCTATAATTTTTTTCTTTTCGTTTTTTGCTTGGCTTTGCTATGGATGATTGCCGCTCTAGGTGGCTGCCTATACAGCCTATGCTCAGAGCCGGCCCTGCCATGGGTGAGATGTTGACTGTAGATTCTACAGTATGTTGTGATATTTCTTGTAATTCTAGGTACACAATCCCTCCCCCATTTACATACACACAAACTAAAAGTAGCTATGGGATTACTCAGACTGTCTGTCCACCACAAGCTCTATATAGCTACAAAGAGTGCTCAGAGTAAAGCTTGTTAGCGCTTACTGTTAAGTGCACAGTATACCTGGCTGTCTCTGACACTGCAAGTGTTTTTGTTTATTTTGGGCTACGATACGTGATGCACTGCTAGTGACAATTTCCGAGATCCACCATCCGAGAACATGATGGATCCACTGATTGATGCTACATGTTTATAGACCTAGACTGAAACGTTTATCAACTGAAGAACTCGGATTGATTTGTGTTTGTGCATATCGCCTGAGCATGTGTGTGTGTGTATTTCGATGATACAGAATGCATTCTGTAGGCGACATAAAGGCTTGCGATCAGTGAACCTATGTCAGATAATCAACATGAAGAGATTCCGGCACTCAGTTGACCTTCCTGTATATCGTCTCCCTTTGCAGAAAGGGAGAAAATTTATTACTCACTATTTATTACACACACATACACTTTGGAGTTTTGTGTTACACTTGTTTCCACTGTCTCTGTGAAATCACATTCAAGCAATGGATTACTTTTTTTTAATGTTATACCCCACAATAAGAAATAAATAAAATCAAAACACAAGACATTTCTGGTCAGTTCTTTGTACTTGACCTACAGTTGCTTTTGGTGCATTTTGGAGGCACTGACGTGTTAGTGTCAAGTAGTCTTAATATAGAGGCAAAATAACAGTTTGATTCCATTGTTTGGACCCAAAATAAAAGCCAGTCTGGAATACTGTCTGTCTGTCTATGAGAATGAAAATAAAAAATAAATAAAACTGGATGCCATTGACTAACTGGAAATTACCTGCATTTTTTTTTACATCCATTTCTAAATAAAGAATGATTTTTTTTCCTCCAAAGAAGCAATGTGAGGGATTAATTCCCGAGTGTAACCTTAATATCTTTTTTTTAATATTTTTTTAGGGTTGTGTATTGGTGTGAGAGTCAGAACGTGACCCTGGGTGCTGCATCTTCAGGCTGCCTTCTGCACCAGTGCATCAGGGCATCAGTGCATCTCCCGTGGCACAGGTAATGATGTATGGCTGTACATGAAAATGGTGGCACACACACACGCACACACAGCTGACACACACACTCCTTCTTGTACTCTGCCTCTCTCGCTCTATCTGTATCTCTCTCTCACTCTCGTATGTATTATGGCTGGAAAAATTGATGCCTTTAAATGTTTAAATGATTTTTAGCACAATTGATGCAGCACCACGGATATAATATAGCACCTAATATAGGAAGCAAACCACAGCACTGTGGGTTGAAAACGGATGTTGACACTTGTGTTTCCACTGTTGTTATTTGGTTGGAACCAAATCATAATAATGAAAGCTGGGATCACAATCACAATACGCTGCTGTTGCTCCATTGTTGTCCACGACAATGTGATTTGTGACAGAACGTGATTTTCCCTCATTCATGTTTTTTCTTTTCTTTTTCTTATTAAGTGTTGAATTTATCCCTCCTCATCACTCCAGTTACAAGGCTAGGCATATTAAAACAGAGGTATATGCCACTACATACGTTGAAAACTGATGCAGATTCCACGCGCTGTTTATTTATGAATGAAATGTGCCCCTGTGGACACACAGGGGTGGGAGGGGGCGGTGAACGTTCCCTTTGTATAGATTATTTATTTTAACACGTATAATGTGGTTTTGAACTACAGAAAACCAGGGAAAAAGACAACAATTCGGTGCGCAAAAAAGCTCCACGGGCATGGAGGGAGGGAGAGTCAATATAGGAGCGTTGGGCAGCGGAGCGTGTGCATGCATACAAGATGCATTTTTCCTCAATTTTTCCATCCCTAACTTCCCTCATTTCACTTATTTTCTATTAAAGACTGGAGAAACTTTCTACTTTTCCTCTCTGTTGTATCTGACTGGGCTTTGGCTTTTATGCATGGAGAAGTCCGGTTGACCGTGGGTCCGAGCTGTCGGCAGGTGCATACCGTTAACTGTGAACAATGTTCCCTTTATATAGATTTTATTTATTTTAACATGTATAACATAGTTTTGAACTACTTTTAAAGCCCAAAGTTGCGTATTATAAGCGGACTTGTCAATTCTGTTTGACTCATAATATAATAACTAAAAGATAATAGTAATAAAAAATAAACAATAAATATTTGTATTTATTTATTAGTAATAAATAAAATATAAAAAAATCCAGATATCAAAAATCTGGCAGGGCATGTGCCGACCCGGCTTCAATGGGCCCCTGTTTACAAATTTTGGTTCACTTAACACAGGATGGTGTGAACACTAAAAGGATGAATGAAATGAAAACTGCAACAAAGTAGCAACTTGCTCTTGCTCTCGGATCAAATCTAGCGGACTCTAGGTGTGAAAGAACCAGAATTGAATGAAAAGACAATTCTACAAGAAATACCAACTAAAGGATAATTATTGATGGGCATGAAGGTATTTAAATACACACAAACACACACATACTGTATATATGTGTGGGTGTGTGTTTAAATTCCCCTACATGCCAGACAGACATATAGCTAGACTGACATCAGGAATAAGAGATTACTGGGCGTAGACAGATTAGGAAATAGTAATTTGGTAGGATTTATATCTGGTGCTGAATTCCTCAGGCCTCTCCCTCATCTTTGTGGATCAGTCAAAGAGACACAGAACTGCTCCAACTGGCTGCACATGTACCCTGCAATAAATAAGTGAATGAATAGACACATTTAACACAACAAATGCAACAAGACCTTTTCATTGAATTACAAATAGAAATATGCTAGAAAGAAAATATAGACAAATTTATCATAGTCATCAGCAGTCGCCCTTTCATGAGGATGGTAATTAAAATGCAAAATAAAGGAATTATACTATTATTCTCTGTGCTCTGCGATGATTTGCTATGGGTTAATATCCCTTCCCTTAGTTGCACACGTGAGACATCCGTTTTCTTCCTCCGGAGAATACAGGAGGTGGAGGTGCCCAGGACTGCGGCACGCAGGATGGGTGTGGTTAACCAAATGCAAAGACTGTAAAAATGTCTTAAGTCTTGATTTAAAACATTTCTACAGAAGTAGCAGCTCTGATGTCCGTAGGTAGGGCATTCCAGAGTACTGTAGTAGTAGTGAGAATGCTGTGGAGCTTGCGGACTTCTTTTTAACTCTCAGAATCGCTAAAAGACCAGCATGTTGTGAGTGTAAGGCTCGAGATGGTACAAAAGATACCACTCAGTCAGTAAGATAGGATCGTGCTAGGCCGTGTAGTATTTTATAGGTAAGTTGCAAAACCTTAAAGTCACATCTGAGGTAAACCGGGAGCCAATGCAAGGTGGCCAGTATAGGGGTAATCAAACTTTCTAGTCCGAGTCAAGATTCTTGCCGCAGCGTTTTGTACTGGAGGCTTTTAATCCAACACATTACAATAATCTAAGCGGGATGTTACAAATGCATGGACAATGGTCTCCACAATACTCTAATCAATTTTCAAATTCCAAATGTGGTTTCATGTTCTCCGAAGAACTATAAACAGTTAGCTCACTTTTGACTTGGCGTGAGCGGCGCGAGGAGCGTTCCCTGGAAGAAATGCATTGAAAGCGATGACAGCGTTTTGGTGTTTTATTTCTGCTATGTTGGCCAAAATTTATCCGCAGCACAAGTCAGATGTGAAATTCAAAGTCTACCAATTACTTTTTGACACAGACAAAATAGTTTCTGCAAACAGCTCATTCAGGTTTTGTGATTTTATTGTAAATTAACAGGGTTGTTGTAAAGTTCAGTTTCCAAATAAAAGGTAACTTTTTATTAGTGTGTTTTATCGGTGAGTATCTTGCAATGTAGAGAATCTTGCGATGAGCGAGAATAATTACACATTATGACTGTTCCATAGTTCAGTAAGTTCCTCTGTAATAAAATGCTGAGCAGGACATAACTTCAACCCCCCTCTCCTGTCTCTGCATGGAACAGACCAGCTCCTTTTCGGCGCTTTTGTCGGTTTAACCACCATGAACAGCAATTCCTCCTCGGCATAAACAGTACGGCATACTCATCTTTCATGCCATAATTTGCCACGCTCCTTAGCACACAGTGGACTAGAGTAGATCCTGAAATTAGCACCCCTATGTACTGAATCGAGAATCTATTTTGAATCTGGAATTGTTTTGAATCGAGAATCAATTTTGAATCAAATCATGACCCCAAGAATTGGAATCGAATCGTGGATTTGGAGAATTGTGACACCCCTACAACATATACTGTAGATACTAAACAACAAAGGGCCAAGAACCGATCCCTGCGGGACCCCACAATAACATTGCAATATTCAGAGGTCATATTGCCATGAATTACACCGTGTGTCCTCCCTGAAAGATAGGATATAAACCAGGAAAGTGCCAAACCTCTAATGCTCAAGGCTATCAAGCAGTAGGTTATGATCAACAGTATCAAAAGCAGTGCTGAGGTTGAGTAATAATACTACTGATGAGGTGTCGGTGTCCATTGATAATAAAAGATCATTAACCACTTTTGTGAGGGCCATCTTAGTGGAGTGCTCTGAATCCGGATAAAAATAATTCAAATAGACCACTAGAAGACAAAGTCAGTAATCTGTTTTGCTACAATTTTTCAAGAATTTTGGAAATGAAGGGGAGATTTATAAAATTTATAAAATACCCACAGAATATATGAAACCTTTATTTTAATAAAACATTCAATAATAAGAGAATAAATTAGATTAATAAGAAATAAAAAAAAAAACATAAACAAACATAGAAAAGGGATTACGTAAAGTAGATAATCAACATCATGATCTGATGAGATTGGAGAGAATACGTGGAGTAAAGTGTAACGTGTAACTAAAGAGGGGATTTTGAACTAATTTCTAAACCTAATCTCTGAATCTAATCTAATCTCTGAATTAAGAGTGAAAGGAATTAAAGACATTAGAGAGAAAACCCATCCGACATTAACGACCTGATCACCAACAGTAGCGATGGATTGATCTTGCCTGGCATGGCGTAGCAATTTGTTGCGGACAAGGTACCAAGATACGGAGACTCCCCACGGTCGCTTAGGCTTGATTTGGGAGTGGGTCCCACGTCAGCTGTTGGCGCAATGCGGTGAAGCCCCGTCTCTCCTGGAGTCGTCCGAACGGCAGGCGGTGCTAGGGTCTCCTGGAGCAGAGGCCAGTGCACGGCTTTCTGTGGAGTGTCTGGAGACACTGTCGTCTCTAACTAAACTCGTCAAAAATATCTTGCAAATAATGTTGTTGGCTGTTCGACATTGATCATAAGTTATTATCGACTTTCGAGAATTAACTACAAAAATCAAAACATCAGACTTTGTGTTGTGCATTCATGCGTAAAGTTTAAAAATGAAATAATAAAAATGTTTTGAATAAAAATGAAATTATGAAAATGGGCATTCTGCCAATAAGTAAAGTTCTGAGGCTCGAACTCCTCCGTCACAGGGAGGCGCTGAGCCCAGCTCGTTGCCCCCCTCCTTCGCTCTTGTCTGTCTAGTGTCTCTGGGGGCTGCTCTGCCTTGAACAAAGGGTGTTTCGGGAATTTAATAAGAATGAATTGGGGCTTTGGGAATTGGGAATTGTCCTTAGATCCAGCCTCCAATCAGTCCTTTTTTTGACAAATTTTTAATGTAGACATTTTAGTAAATATTCATCATTCCCCACATCTGATGCTTTCAAAACTGTATATGTATTGATATTACATATTGTAAAAATATATATTGGTATGAACATGAAAAGAAAAGTAACAAAAATAAAACATTAGATCTTATAGTATCAAAGCATTTTCAAAACAAAAATCACTGAAACAAAGGAAATCTGTATCTTGTTAATTTCCTACGGCGGATTTATTCACTAACTTATAAAACCTAATTCCTAATATTGGTAATAATGCATGAATCTAATTACTATCTCTACCAGGTGTGAATAATATAAGAAAAGAGATTTCTAACCAATTAAACTCGAATTTTAATACTAGCATTTCATTAATAAAAGATGAGATATAAAAATGCATTTGGTTACATCAACAAAGAAAAGACTACAGAAAATATAATGTAACAAGCGGTTACAATGGGCTATGACATGCATTCATTCCACGGTCTGGCCGGTGGCACTCATTATTGTTGTTTTAATCGTAGGACGACGGGACTTGTACCTTTTTTCATGAAAACATCTGTACATTAAGATCATGTTGGTTACTGACTGATTCAAACATTATTTAGTGTTGATTTGGAATTTGGTTAAATGCCAAGACAGTGAAATTATTTTCCTCTGCAATGCCAGTTTTATGACTAGTCTCTTTGCTGATAAGGACCTACTTGCTGACCCACCCTACCCCCCCAAACTCCAACCCATCCACCTCACTCAGAAATCAAGAAATAGGTCTGAAGCTTAAGAGCTTAAAAGCCGTAGGTACCATGCCAGAGGAGATAGATTAGTTAATAATGTTAAGAATAGAGGGTCCTAAGATTGGAAATAGTTCTTTAACAAGCTTTCCAGGGAGTGGGTCTAGTAAGCATGTTGTCTTTTTGCTGCACTTACCAACTATGATAGAATTTCAAAAGATACTGCATCGAGGTGTGAGAGGTTATCAATACCATCTACCTTAGTGCCTGATCCTGTCTCACTATTGGAAGGATTTGATTGGGGTTGGAGGGGAGTGATCTGACATTCATTAGACCAATTCTCAGTAAAGTAGGCTGATCGATTAGCCTGGCATCGCCAGACCAATTCACAAATGCGTATTGGTCTGGAATCTCTCAGTTAATTTTCGATTTCCAAGGGGCGTTACCAACGGGCGCAGACCAAAATGTCTCTGGACACAATTGGATAGACCGACAACCAATCAGAGCAAACATTGACTCAAACATTTATCTACAGATGTATCTGGTTTCAAAAGACGCCTTTAGACGCTAGGGGCAGCAGAATACTTCAATCCTGATGATGGCGGATGATCGCGCACACAATCTTTATAATAATAGTATATTTATTCATTTTTATTAAATATTTTATTCTCTTTAGAATTGTTTTAATTATTTTAGAGGTTTGAATTTAATTTGGATGTATTTTTGATTGCGTGGCAGCTGACGGAGCTATGAAATACCTTTAAGCTTTCTGCAAGTAATACAGTTAAAGTTACGTGAATAAACATTTATGAACTAGTATTAACATTTTATTTATACTCTGA
>OMKR01110478.1:0-12973 GCA_900302355.1 Cyttopsis rosea | reverse complement strand
ATTATATATTGTATTGAGATCCGATACAGACGCTGCTACATGATGTAAATCAGCAGTTGGAAACGTACCAATCCGATGCACTTCTTGAGGATGCCCCAGATACTGATCGTGTTTCTGGAGAACATGGGAGCCGGTAACGACGTTCTAGAAGGGAAAACAATCATAATGATAAACATAGCTGCAGGCAGCAATGCACGGGGTCCAGGGAATCAATTTCGACAAGGTCTACATAGAGAACGGTTGCTATGGGTTACTATGGACTCGATCGCCATTTTTGCAGGATCATTTCCATTCAATTGCATAGAGAAAAATATACGAAATGTACAAAAATGGAGTTTATCGGGTATATGAAGCTGTTCTGCGCCGCTATCTCGGGCACTGAATGCACATACTGTACAAACCACCACTTATAAGTATAATGGATGGATACTCTAGGCTACTGTAACACTAATACAGATATTTTAAGAGCAAGTGAAAGGTTTGTCGCCAGCAGGCCACCACTGTGAGGATACCATGATAGATAGGTAGTCAGTGTTTGATGAATCTATATTCTATATATCTATATATAATCTGAGTCTATATTTGAACAGGTTGTATCTATTTCAATACAGGAAATAAGTCAGATAATGTCAATTTTACCACTTTAACCTTGAAACTTGAAGGACTTTCTCTTCAGGGCAGGTCAATAAACAATAAATTATTACATTGGGTACTGACTGTACACATTTGTACTTTTTCTAAAAGTGCAGTTAAACAATAAATATTATTTAAATAAACAAACAAACTCTAAATAATATCTAAAATTGAGCAAAAATTCAGTACTGTACATTTTTGGCCTGCAGCTAAGGTACAGTGGATTTCTCCTGGCATATTGATGGTCTAAAAACAATAAAATAATATTTAAATAAACAAACACCAGCTTGTATATATTTGTACTAGTGCTAGGGTGGTCCATAAATTATAAATAATATAAAAAATTGATATTTCTGACAGGCCTTGAATGCAGCAGTGCTACATTTGAAAAAAATCCCTCGCAACTTGGAAAAGAAATGCTGTTTGCACGTCCCTTACAGTGTTAAATGTCACTCTTACAAACCATTAATGTTCGTGCATATTCCTGGGATAAGGTGGATCGAAGTGTGCGATTTAATTTCACGAATGGATAGTTACGTGGCTGGATTATTTGGAAGCGAGAATGCCAAATTGGTAAGTAAAGTAAATATTAATGATATTTAGCGGCTGATTCTCCGTTTTTTAACCACTTACACTTTTAATCGTATAAGTAATTTATTGAAGGAGCCCTATTTTGAAAAACTCACTTTTTCAGTGCTTGGGCACATCCATTTGGGTCCCTAATGGACCTAATATCACACAAACTGTGAAATACGACAACCCGGTCAGTTTTTTGTGGGCTCCCTATTTCAGAAAACATGTCGAAATTACGCCGTTCAGATTTGGCTTAACCATGTGACATCACAAGCCCTCTCGGTAGAATTAGACCCGCCCCCCATCTGAGTAACTGCAGGCATTTTTTTCCCGCGCCCGCCGCCGAACTACAGTACGTCGCATTATGTCGAAGCTAAGAACAAATACTGTATTAACGGGAGCATATATATATATACATATGTTTTATATACGGCTTGTGATTTATTATTTTTCTTCTTAAAAATGACACTCGGACCCAGACCTGTCTTTTAAGCTGCTTTAGTTGTGCGGACGGGTGGTGCAGCGCGATGCTGAGAGCAAGCCGAGGCCGGAGAGGGAGAGCGAGTGAGGAGGAGGAACCAGGAAACTATGTACAGATTGTACATCCATTGTCGACAGATTGTCCAAACGATCGCATCTGCACTGGACATAACGTACTAACACATTACATAGCCTAGTCGTATACTGGAACAGACGCCACACGGAACTTCTCCATAAAGGAGGAGAATCTGTGAATGAACCTGTTGCCTTTGCCGGATATTTTTTATCCAGCAATGTTATACCATAAAACCACCTTTATGTCACAATAAGCAGGTATTGAGCGTTATATTTACCACACAGAGACATCCGGTCTCGCTGTAATCTCTGTTGCTGCGGATGTTTGTGCTCTCGACTCTCATATTCCAGATCGGATTCGGGATCGAACATGTAAGGTTCCATTTGAACAGTTGCCATTTCCAATCAGGAACGAGAAATTACAGCTCTGAACTCCACTTTACTTTTATTGGGGCCGCCGCCATTACTGTAGTGGAGTCCCAGAATAAAAATATGAAGAGTGAAAATAGCATAATATGGCCCCTTTAAATATATATTGATAGATTCAGGTTCCCAACTTTGAGAATTTCCTACTTTTCTGTTGTGTTAAATCATCATAAATTATATATTTTGGCTTTGCTGTTGGTCAGACGAAACAAGCATATGTTTTATATATATTTTGAAATTCTCACATTTGTTTAATATTATAGTTTGCTCATCTTGTGTAAACGTGAAAGCGCTCATAGCGAGATTGGCAAAACCTGGGTTGACTGGGTTCCCACTGCCAGTCATGATCAAACTTGGGCAACGGCGTGTCGGGACCGCCCTGGATACACATCTTACGCATCTTTTCTGTGGATGCATGGGATCTATGTCATCCAGACACTACTGACATCGTTCCTTGATTAACAACAGCTTGCACACTGGACCCCTAAATATAGTTGCAGGCAGCAATGCACAGGGTCCAGCAATTGCACCAATGTGGAAAAAAGCCAAAAAAGGGAAATAAACGATAACTAATGTACTACTGCAAGATGTAAACCCCATTAACCACAAATAATATGTTCACTTACTCAAACATTTCACAGCCTCCCTGGGGGGGTGGCAAGTTTACCAAGATAACAGACTAAGATATCTAACGTACTAATATAAAGATAAATGTAAGATTATATTAATTTGTGTTTTAATAATCTATACTGTATGGTGGACGACAAGGGCAAACGCGTTACTACGGCACAAAACATCTCTAGTCGGAGAAACGCACTACAGCTTCAGAAACTATGCAAATAATTTTGGTCGGCCGGCCACTCCTGGGAAGGTTCACCACTGTTCCATGTTTTCGCCATTGTGGATAATGGCTCTCACTGTGGTTCACTGGAGTCCCAAAGCTTTAGAAATGGCTTTATAACCTTTTCCAGACTGATAGATCTCAATTACTTTCTTTCTCATTTGTTCCTGAATTTCTTTGGATCTCGGCATGATGTCTAGCTTTTGAGGATCTTTTGGTCTACTTCACTTTGTCAGGCAGGTCCTATTTAATAATAAAAACCTTCATTTAAAAACTGCATTTTGTGTTCACTTGTGTTGTCTTTGACTAATATTTAAATTTGTTTGATGATCTGAAACATTTAAGTGTGACAAACATGCAAAAAATGAGAAATCAGGAAGGGGGCAAACACTTTTTCACACCACTGTATGTTCTTTTGTTACTTATTTTTGAAAATAAGTTAAGTTTATGTTTTCATTTTGGTCATGAGTGATTTACCTTGGTATCAAGGTAGCAATGCTGTTATCTGTATCAAAGTCAAAATTCTGGTATCTCTACAACTCTAATGGCCCCCAACCTTATCCACACCTGAATAAAACTGTTCTGCTTGTGCTGCCTTTCATCCTTAGGTGGTATGGTCAGGAGAAGGACTACAACGTCCTAGTCATGGACTTGCTAGGACCCAGTTTGGAGGACCTGTTCAACTTCTGCTCTCGTCGCTTCACCATGAAGACTGTCCTCATGCTGGCAGACCAGGTAACATGTACACACACAATAAGAAAATCTAGTTTTGTTAAATTAATTATTAAATAATACCATATATAAGGAGCTCCACTGCAAATTCTTTAATTTCCAAGGACTTTGTGACAAATAAATGACTGAACAATGCTCCATTGCTTCACGTTGTGTCAAATAACTGAAAAACATACAGTGCAGGGCTTTCCACAAGGATATGGAGTAGCCAGCCAGTGGGAAATAGTAGCTAGCTAGGGGGGGTCTGGGTGCATGCCACCCCGGAGAACAAATTTGGCTGTAAAAACCCAGATTTGGTGGCCTCCGTCACATTGTAATGCCACTATTCCATCATATCCACCGATCTTAATTATTGCATATTTTAATGAGTTTGCCTACCCGTTGTGAACATGTAGTGAATTATTGTAAAGGACAAGGCTTCTTGTGCCTTTTAGCCCACACTGTTTTATTTATTTATTGACACCTTCACTGTAAGGTTTATCAAGACATACCACAATGATGGTTAATGTCTTGATTTACTAGAAAAATAAATGCACTCTTATTCAACGAAAATAAACAAGGTTATTTTAAGGGGGAACATGTTTTAATCTGGTGTCTTATCTAGCCCATGTATTGTTTTTATTTTTTATTCTTTATTTACAATAAACCTATGCCAAAAATATCTCTTAAAATGTGAATCACACAGTATCCGTCATGATCCAGATCTCGTTCCAGAGGAGAGACGCGATTTGGGACTCGCGCATGCACAGCCCCGTCGCCGTTAGCAGTCGCTGAGTGTGAAGGCACTTGTAAATAAAAAGATTTTTCTTATTCATCGCGTTTCAGGCAGTCTTTTGCGATGTGTTTATCGCACATGTTCATATCACGATTTATTTCTCAGCACTTATCGATTTGTGAATTCCGGATTGAGGGGCTATTCACAGACTGGTCCGTTGTGTTTGCGTGTGTGAGAGATCAATGTTCTGAGCACAGCTCTGCAATGAAATAAGATTTTTCTCATTTTAAATTATAAAATAAAATGGAAGGTTGATATTGTGGCAGGCCGCCACAAATAAATCAATGTATGGGAAACACTGACCTTACATAAGGGCATGTTGTCTTGTAAAATGTGAGGGAAAGGTGCCTGGAAAATCAGTCTGTTCAGCCTTCAGAACATTTTGAAATGTATATAAATAAAAATGTATTTAAAATTTTAACATGATATACAATAATAGTTATATATGCAACATGTAGTGCATTAAACGTATCCGTTTTTCTCCTTTCAGGAATAGTTACAATTCCTGATTTTTTTATTTTTATTTTTTAACTTTTTTACCTCCTTATATTGACAGATGATTAGCAGAATCGAGTTTGTGCACACAAAGAACTTCATCCACAGAGATATTAAGCCAGATAACTTCCTCATGGGCATCGGACGACACTGTAACAAGGTAAGACCCGCATGCTTACATTGCTACAGCACGAAACATAGATTTGCCCTGTACAAAACTTGAGATTTAAACCGTAACCAGCTCCATTGCTGTCTTCAAATAATAGTCTATTGTGTTATCAGGAGGCAGGATATTTCAAAAGACAACAAGTTGCTGCTATAGCAATGGAGAAATAATTTTATAACTGCTACTGACCACTGGACATCTTGTGGTGCCAGACTTTGGATTAGAATTTTGGAGCTGCATCTCTTAGCTTTCCTCCTGCATCAGTCGTTGCTTCAGATATACTTCAGACCACTTAACTCATATAGGCTAAACTTCAACCCTCTAACCCAGTTTTTATTTAAAAGCTCCACATACAAGACTAGTAAATGACACTTTAATTTAAACCTTAAGTAATGTTCCAAGTATTACTTGGAATATGTGTATCAGTAACGCAATCACTCAAGAATAACTTAGGTTTGTACCTGTGTAGTGATAACTTAAAAACATATTAATTGACAACATCACAGGTAAGTAGGATATACGTCCCTTTTCTAACATTGGAAATACAATTCAAAATAGATTTTATACCTTAGACATTGAAGACTGTTTTTCTTTCATTTAATCTCAGGATTAACATTTCTGAACAGTGGGCTTCACTTCCTGGTGTTGATCAGAAAGCTGACTCGATTTAAGGGCTTCCAATGTTCCATCTACATTTTAGAGTTGCAAGGTCTTTTTTGTGTGTCACAAGCATGTTTAAACAGGCAAGCTTTTCAAGGTTCTCAATCAGACAAAATTCTATTTTCGAGCTGTCATGATTAACATATTCTTTTGGTAATGGTTTAGCTGCAAGACATTTAGAACCTTTGCCATTTTGTTGCAGCCACAGTAATGGGAGTATGGTGATGCCTGGAATTAAGGGAGTTCCCTTTCTGTACAATTCTTACAAACTTATGTTACTGATTAGCAAACAGCAGAGATTTTTGATGGGCTCAAAAAAAGATTACTAACTTTAGTGGGCAGGAGTTGGGTGCCCTGTTTAGTTGGCTTTGTCTTACTTTGCTGATTAAAACTAAGCTCTTTTCGCTGAAATATGTGTAATGCTGATGTGGTCATGCCGATATTCAAATCGTAAATATAGGCTAACATAAATCTGCTATGGCACCTGTTGACACTGTCTTTGTAAATAAATAAATAAATAACCTCTTGTCACAAGCAGTTGGTGGTGGCATCTCCCAGATTTGCATAAATGTGTCAAAAGTACAGTTTGTTTGGTGCCCTTGACTGGCTGAACAGCCTCTGCCTGCATGCTGTATAATAATCCTATCTTTTTCCCTTCCAACAGAGCAACCATCCAAGATGTTTTGTTGTTTCCTTGTTATTGCTTTGATTTATGTGATTTGGTCAAAGATATGCTCACGTTGCCTGAAAAATATAGTGAATATTCTGTACCACTCCGTTTTGAGCCCTTGCAGACAGGCAACATTTGGCTACGCTAAAGCATGTGATGTATGTTTCCACGGCAACTACTTGAGCACCAGGCCATGTGGTTATTGAAGCTATTACTGTAGTACAGCCTTGATGAACCCTGTGCTAAATTTTTGCAGGTGTTTTTCCAGATTATTGTGTACTCTGCTGGTCTGCTGTTTCTACCACATTTTTCTTTATATTTACAAATCAACAGATGCCTGCAATTCACCCCCTCAGTAATTCACATATCTCATTAGTAGGCTATTTATGTGCCACCCCTTCTGATAGTCAGAAAGCCACCTGTTAGTAACAAGTAGATGTTGGCCTGGTGGATCTGGCCATGTACTCGGGTATTTTAGAGAATGAAATTATCCTGATTTTGGTCGGATAGGCGCTGGGCAGCAGATGGTTCCGTTTCCCCATGCTGCACGATGTGAAAGAGCATCAGTAGACCTAAAGAGACCAACTGATTAGCAATCACTCATTTGCAATAGCTTACCATAAACTATTCACACTTCTGACCGGTGGCAAAAAGGGTACTATCAGCTTTTGTAATTTTGAAACGTTCAAGCTGCAAGTATCATTTTTAGGAATGCTCTTAAAAGCAAAGGCCTATTCCTTGCTCAAGTGAGTGTAGAAAGCTTCCTAACCAACTTATATCCTATGAGGTAGGAATTTGAGTTTATAATAATTACGGGCCCTGATGAGTCTCTTACCTTCCAGCCCGCTCTCCAATGTGCAAGTCACTTTACGGTCTCATGTAACGAAGTTGATATCTTTGAGCTGTGGTAAAGGTTGGTAGAGTATCATAGCTGAATCCTAACTGGGCCGAAGTTGTAAGTTTAATGGAATTTGCAGATGTAACCTGACAGACTACATTTCTGTACACATACAGCTGACAATCTGTATATCTATTAACTTAAGGAAAAAAATCTTCTAGAAAGTCCAATGAGTATTCTTAATGCCCAAATACTCTGCACTCTACTCTGTTATACCCCTTTTCCACTGCACAAAATAACCCCGCTAACATCCTGCGTTTGGCTGCAGTGGGAAAAGGTACACTCTGCATTCATACCCAGGTCAAATGAGTCTGCAGTAGTCACAGGTTTTTATCGGCTCCAGCTTCGGTCGGCAGTGGTGGAAACATGCCACCCAGCTATTCGACAAGCTATTTACACCCCTTTCCGATGCACGTTGAAGTTCCGGACGTAATGCACAATGTAATACACAGTTCCGTACAGCTCGGGATGGACAGACGGATGGACAGACGGCTCACTCATTTATTCAACTCTGCCATGGGCAGAGAGGTGAGGTAGACGGGTAGTTATTCCCTGTCCCCCTGCCTGGAGACTCCTCCAAGTGCATATTAAAGAATATAAAAAGATTATTATAATTAATAAATAAATTGATTTTTAAAAATCCAAATGGGAGACAGGGAGATGGAGCGAGACTGCGAGTGTTCGTGGCCACTGCACGGTGCAGGTGTTTCGCTTTCACTTTGCTTGCTTGAAAATGGCAACTTGGCATAATATTCGGAGGGTCTCCCCACGAAACCCTGCGGCGCAATGAAAGTGATGAATGATCCTATGAATCACAATGAAAGATCCCACCCGCCATGGGATCCGACGCCGTAGGATCAGGCATATATTTACTCATTTGTATATTTCTATTTATTGCCTCTTTTATTTATTTCAGGATTTATAAGAGGTCAGGGTCGGCCAGGCAGACACTCTCCCACTGTGGGCTGCGCTCTGCGGGCATTTCATGCGCCTGGAGACTGCTCCAAGTACATATTAAAGAATATTAAACAGACAAGCTGTCAAACATGACACACCAGGGGGGAAAAAAGGCGAACTCGGCCTGCCTCCTGGAAATGGGACCGGCGTCAAACAGCTATTTTTAGCGCTTTACCTGCATTTAAAAACCCTGCATATATGTGGAAAAGTGGTATAATTTACTTAAAGAAAGCACTTCAGATGAATTCCAGTTGAAACTATTATATAAAGCAATTAATAATGCTCATCCACATGCTAAATGAGGCACATTTATTCCAACTACAGGAATTAATTGGGGATGTTGGCATCCAATTTGTTGACTAGTATCCAAATGCACTGCTGATTTTATTTTGTTTTTTGAATATTGCACTAGCATGGGAAAGCATTGTCGCCATGAAGCTGTTTTTGAAGCACTCCTTGTATGCCATCTTTTGTATTTAAATGTAGTTCTATTTAGTGTGTGATAACTCCCTGGCTATAAGAGCTTTACAAACACTTTTATGTTGTAGATGTATGTTGCAATGTTTCCAATAATGAAACTGAGATCTTATATATTATATTCTCTTGTATATGTTTAAAATGTAATACTTCAATTGTATGTCTATCGGAAACAGACATGGATTCATCTAGGGCTGTACCCAACTCAGAATTTTGTCAATCTAATCGACTTTATTCCCCCCACCCCGCTTTGGAGCGTTTGAACCCAGGAGCCGTGTCCGCATCTTCTAACGTAATATCAGAGAACGAGTCCACTAGTCGATCGCGGATGGCGTCATTCTCTCGGATGGATAAAATAATAAATCCCCCCCCCTCCAACACCAGCCAGTCCTGCTAGAATATAAGAATATTTGATTTCCCGTATTTATTATTCCTCATTGAACTGTTATCCTTGTGCATTTTTGGAAGATTCGATCGGTTTTTATCCTGTTATTGTAATTGCACACTGACTGACAACAAAACGACTGCTCGACTTGAAGAGTCTGTCGACTGACTGACAGATGATTCGACTCATCGACTTTCAGGGGGCAGCCCTAGATTAATCATGAGAGGATTGTTTGATTTGAACCTGGCTAGAGATGGCAAATATTTATAATTC
The DNA here is from genome assembly GCA_900302355.1 of Cyttopsis rosea. Lineage (NCBI taxonomy): Eukaryota > Metazoa > Chordata > Actinopteri > Zeiformes > Parazenidae > Cyttopsis > Cyttopsis rosea. Next base: position 3,457 of record OMKR01110478.1, on the reverse strand, counting down.
TGACCAATCCGGGTATAGTTGACATTAAATTTCTATTGGTTTTCAGTGGTACAGGCCAAATCCTGAGACACTACCACAAACTGCTCAATGATGAGCCATTTTTTACAGGGATAAACTCTAGAACCCTGTTTGTCCTTCCCCTTCCTGCCAGCTAAGCAATGGCGGCTGCAAAGCACTGAAGATTTGTCTATTGTCAAATGTGCATTGAAAACAGCTCCCTCTTTAATGCATTACGCACACAGGCTACAGTTAAAGATGTTGGTATTATCGGAATTTTATGTTTGTATAATTTTTGCGTTCATGGATCATTGTATGAGTAAATTGTGCTCGATATTCCGATGATTTGCTGTGGAAAAGCTTTTAATCACGCATGGGGAGGCCCCCCCCAAGGGGGCTTGTCGGTGCCATAGCGCCGTCAGGATTTTACATGGCGCTGGCGCAGCACCCCCAAGGATTTCCGTGTAATTTTACATTTTCATTTCAGTCAACACTTTAAATCAAAATAACTACTGTCCAACAATTTTTTTAAGTTTTATATTTATTTAAGACTGACAGGCAATGTAGAGCAGTGGCATAAACGCATAATGGAGACTCTACATTATGCATTTACGCTCCGCTGCGCGTGCCCATCTCTCCAAATAAAACAAATATAACTGTTTTTATTCATTTAGATGTATTTATTTTACTCCTTTTTCCTAATTGAAGGAAACAAAAAGCCCTGTGTCCCTGTATCAGGCATTTAATTATCCCCCCCCACAGTTGTTAATGAATACTGTATATCAATGCAATGCTGTCATACTTCCTTAAGCCTTAATAGATGCCGCCTTGTTCATTTGTTTGGGTGCACAACTTGTTTGTGTATGTATGTGTCAGACTACATCAAATACTGGATTATCAACATAAATTCTTTTTTCTTTCTCTTTCAATTATCACTGCAACACTATCTTTATTAGAAGCCCTAATGACATATATATTAGTCAATAGCCATCAAACAGCACTATATAGGTGCATACACTGACTATTTTGATATTATAATTTTTTATTTATAATTTTATAAATATTCTAACAATTATGAATGGTGTTCTACAAAAACATGTTAAATGTATAGATCTCAATCTTCAGATTCGCTAGCAAGATTTCTAAATGCAAAAACCACACCACAAATGATTATACCATCCAAATATGTATTGTGCCCCATAGCTGCTCAATTTTCAATATTTTCTAAACTGAAAATCAGTCTGTGAAACCCAAGTAGTTTCTTAAAAGGTATTTTGGTATATTTTAAAAACATGTTATCTTTCCATCCCTCTTACAATATTTGACATTTTAACTTCACTTTCTTCAGCTTTTGGTTTACTACGATTATACATTTTATATATTTATATATAAAGACTATCTTGGTTACCCTTGGGCAGCCTTTAAACAATGTGTCAGGAAAGTACACGATAACAGCTTTAACCATGCCGGCATAGTTTTACCCCTTTGTCACACACCTTGTTCAGATCCTGCCTGTCTTCTATGCCAATCTCACCAATCTCTGATCTTAGAAAAACATAGTTACAGTATAACACTCTTTTGGCATTTTTGATAGGGAGAATCTGGTTTTGAAGTTATCCAGTAAAGTTGCACAACTCGAATCTGCCCTCAGCTAGAGATCTATTAGTGGAATTGCGCTGTTTGGCTGATTTTTGAAAAGGCCCACCTTTCTGGTCGTTAGTAGTGGACGAAGGGCAGCCTTGGGCTCTCCCCTCTTGCCCCTGACTATCTATCCATCCCTTTTGAACCACCCTGCTCTTTTTGGAGCCGTGGTGTTGCCTGTCTGCGCTGGCCTTCTCCGGGACTGTTTGTCTGCCTATTAGTCATAGAATTAGTATGAGTCGAACTTGCACTTTCACTTAACTCCAGGTATTTTATGGCATACTTTACAAACAAGAATTGTTCTTGTTTTTTTTTTTGTTTTTTTTTTTTTTTTTTTTTTTTTCCCCAAGATCAAATGGCATGCCGTGGGCAAATTATCTGTGCCACTTGGAACACCACATCTGTGCCTAATACATGTCCTGTCTTGGATGAAAGTAATCAGTGCTAGTTCTACTCATACTAAATGTTCCTAAAGGTGGTGAGAGCCTCTGTGTTGTTGACCCCTGCCCCTCTACTGTCTGCCCTAGTGTTTAGACTCTTCAGTGGGGAAGAGGAAACGAAGCTTGGCTGTTAGCTCTGCTCAGGATCCGTCTTTCTCAGGATTAAACCAGGTGTGACCTTTACCACAACACCAGTTGCCTCACCACACCAGTTGACGCTTCGCTTCCATTTCTAACTGTACAGTGGGAGAGTTACCACACCATCACCTGTCACCTTGCTTCAAATCACCTATATATACCATTATGCCGTGTCACATTTTGGTGGGAGAAGCAAGCATGCTCTCTTATCATCTATCTCCTGAAATTTGCTGTAACGCGTAAGATAATGGAGTTATTCAATTATAGCCCAGTGCAACCTCTCATACTCCTTCCTTAAACTCTTTTGCTGCCTTGGCTTGAGAAAAACGACTGCTTTTCATCAATTGCTCTAATGGTCCTATCTTCTTAGCATTTTACAAGAGAGAGAGGTTATCGGCCAAAAGTTATCATAAGGACAATACAAACACCTACAGAATTATAAACGGCAATATAAATCTAGAATGGCCATTTAACAACCAATGTCATGTTCTACCTTCTCGGATAATGCCATGTCTTATTCATTTTTAACAGTTGCCGCCTATGGACTATGACCATTCAGAACACAGAACTGTACATTTAAATATGGCTGCATAGTTTTGTATGACCAGCACTGAGCTACAGTGGAGTGAAAAAGTGTTTGCCCCCTTCCTGATTTCTTATTTTTTTGCATGTTTGTCACACTTAAATGTTTCAGATCATCAAACAAATTTAAATATTAGTCAAAGACAACACAAGTAAACACAAAATGCAGTTTTTAAATGAAGGTTTTTATTATTAAGGAAGAAAGAAAAATCCAAACCTACATGGCCCTGTGTGATAGTGATTGCCCCCTAAACCTAATAACTGGTTGGGCCACCCTTAGCAGCAACAACTGCAATCAAGCGTTTGCGATAACTTGCAATGAGTCTTTTACAGTGCTGTGGAGGAATTTTGGCCCACTCATCTTTGCAGAATTGTTGTAATTCAGCCACATTGGAGGGTTTTCGAGGATGAACCGCCTTGTTAAGATCATGCCACAGCATCTCAATAGGACTCAGGTCAGGACTTTGACTAGGCCACTCCAAAGTCTCAATTTTGTTTTTCTTCAGCCATTCAGAGGTGGACTTGCTGGTGTGTTTTGGATCATTGTCCTGCTGCAGAACCCAAGTTCGCTTCAGCTTGAGGTCACAAACAGATGGCCGGACATTCTCCTTCAGGATTTTTTGGTAGACAGCAGAATTCATGGTTCCATTTATCACAGC
>OMKR01110477.1:0-10167 GCA_900302355.1 Cyttopsis rosea | reverse complement strand
TCGAACCCAGGACCTTCTTGCTGTGAGGCAGCAGTGTTAACCACTGAGCCACTGTGCCGCCAAATAGCCTGCATAGTGGCTAAGGTACTGTGGAAAAACTTTTTCTGCCAGTTTGGCTTCCCTGTGAAGGAGCTGTGTAAGTGCACTGGCATCACTAAGACCCACACAACCCCCCTACCACCCGCAGGGCAATGAGACCACAGAAAGGTTCAACCGATCTCTCATGAACATGCTGGGGACATTAGAGTCACACTTGAAGCCCCGCTGGCATGAGCACGTGGACACATGACACATGCCTACAATTGCACAAAACACAATTCGACAGGATATACATCATACTACCTGATGTTTTGTAGACATCCCAGGCTCCCAGTCAATCTGGTGTTTGGACTCTCTAACACCAATGAGCCATGTGGATGTATGTCCAAACTCTGCATGACTGTCGCAGGCCTACGCCGAGGCTAATCTGACTTCTCGGCATGCTAAGGGACAGCAGAAAAAATACTATGACCAAAAAGCAAAGAGTTAAGCCTTCAGCCCAGGGGATAGGGTCCTGGTCAAAGTATGTCAGGTGGAGGGGAGGCAGAAACTGGGGGACAGATGGGAGTCACGTCCATACATAGTGGTGAAGAAGCAACCCAGCATATCTGTGTATGTGGTGCGATCAGAGGATGGCGAAAAGGAAAGTCGTCCACCGCGACCTCCTTACACAGTGTGTTTTTCCCAGTGGAGCAGGCTGGTGAAGTGGAAAGAGAGGAGGTGGAGTCAGATACAGCAAAGGACAGGGAGAGGGATGATTCGGAGGAGATTGTGGAGAGAGAGAAAATGGCGGAGGGAATTAGGCCTGGGACAACAAATGGACAGGATGAGCACTCAGTAATGGAAGAGATGGATGTGGAGGCAGGACAAATGAGTGGAGGGGAGGAAAGTGTAATTGTCAGTGGCGTAAACTCACCTCACGTGTCCAGGGCTCCGAGGAGAAATCCGCAGAGAAATTGTTGCCCCCCTAAGAGACTCTTATCGCAAGTCAGGCGATCAGAAGAGGACCAGCGGAGGGTAGAAAGGGGGTGGAAGTTGTGGCAACGGGCCAAAGCGAAAAGAGCAGCAGGACATGAGTAACTCAACGAAGCGAGTGCATTCACCTAGATAGGGGTTACATGCACACATGTTGGATCTTGCAATATACAACACGTTCAACTATTACGTGTTTATTGTGACTTCTGAGTGTTTCTCTGTGTTTGGTGGGTGGTCTTGGTTTTACTTTGTTTTGGCTGATGTCTGGGACGCCATTACTTAAAGGAGGGGTAGATGTAAGCTAGTAGCCTAAATGATCCACTGGGTGTCGCTGTTGTCCCCTTGGGAGTTCAGCAGATTAGCGCTTTTTGTTCTTCCCAGGACACCGTAGTACTGAGGTTCATTGCGCGCGGAGACGCCATTTTGTTTTAGATTATCGCCCTCCTTTGAAAGGTAAGCAGTCTGTAATATCGTTCTGCGCCATCCTAAAATAGTCATCCAGTTAATCTGTTCAATGTTGCATTGGTGCATTAAGATGTTTACGTTTGTTTTACTACATGTATTTATTTTTGTCCTGGATTAAGTTTGTAAAGTGAGATTTTTCCCTTCCTTTGAAACGTCGCGAAACAGCAGCAGAAGAGATTGTCGGCAGTTAATAAACTGCTGTGTCCGGTGCTTCCTTCTCTCCGCATCTTTAAAATCATGTCAAGAGAAACCAGCGAAGATCATCTCAGAGCAGTTAGAACCCGGCTGGATGCTCTGGTGTAGCGGGTTCAGACGCTGCCTTTCAGCACAGACGTCACAGGTCCAAGTCACCCCAGAGGTTCCTTTAATTAGAGGATCGGAGGAGACGCTAGCTAATTACAGTGCAAGACTCGGTGGCTTGAAGAGGCTGCTGGATGAGAGCCTCAGGTTTGTGGCCTTGAGGGTTCGATTCCGAATGCGATTTTAAAAGCCAGCAGCCCGAGGGCGCTTTCTAAAGTGCCCGGAGAGCTTCTGACACAATATAGTCATACAGATGTTTTTTATCACTGTATCACTCACATGAAAGCGAAACTAGAATATTTAATATACGTTGTCTAATTCAATTTATTTAAAATCAAAACATCACAAACATAAGAAAGTTTTTAATTCAGTTTTTTTATAAACCGCGAAGCTACTTTTTTTGGGAAGGAATGGTATTTTCATATCATATTTTAATTTAACCTATTTTTCATCAACTTTACATCTAGAGCGTAACTGCGGCTACAGCAGGTTGCCAGAAGGAAGCAATGCTTCCTGTTTCTAGTTTATTACATTCGCGTTAGCATATAGCCAAAGGAGCTGACTTGTGGATGTGCAAATAAATTGATACATTTTTATCGACATTTTTCTTTGTGGCCTGGTTTTGTCGGTATAACGTAACGATTGTCCGACTATATTGTAAGAGTCCCGCTTTAATATGGAATTTAACAACAATAAAACTTGAAAATCATTGTGGGCATTGAGTGATTCTAATTTCATGTTTCTTCCTTCATTCCATTGCTGCTGGGCAGGGAGAGGAGGCGGGAGGGACACATATTTCCAGCCAAAAATGACAGTTTAGAGCAATTAATATCAATAATCCTCCTTTTTAATTCCTGTTTTTGGGCAGGAGCGGTCACGGTTCACATCTTTGGGTGACAGGTTTTGAACGCTTGGCTTTGTGGCGCTGTCTTCTCGCAACAATGGACGATAAAAACACAAAACCCGGAGGAGGCCTCGAATCTGACAACAGGTCTCTATTATAACTGGAGCTGCTTTCACGTCACATTTGCTTTTGTTTGCGGTGGCGAACGTGTTCCGCGTGACACGTCCTGACTCTGAATACAGATTCCCCCATTAGCGAGCGCTTTGCGACGCGGTGGCAGGATTGCGAGCAGCGACGGCCGAAATGACAAAATGACGCGACCCGATGAACCGTGACCGTCCCCGTCAAACCCGGTGAAATAACCAAATCTATCTCCTGCTCCATCTGCACCATGGGAGGAGAGGAGGAGGCCTGGAACTCAAAACAAATGAAGTACTGTTGCCTAGGTTATGTAAACTGCCACTCAGAGTGATTTTACAGCTCTTTTTGGTTAATTTTAGCTTTTCTGTATATTGCATTTTTTCTATTTTTTGTTCATTTTTATGTTTGTTGTATATTGGCAAATATAAATTTTTTAGTCAATTCCTTAGGTTCCAACTTCCTCCGGCCCTTCCTGGGGAATTCCGAGGCGTTCTCCATCTCCATATCTCCAGCTGGGAGATATAATCCTTCCATCGGCTCCTGGGTGGTCAAAGGGAGGCGCCCAGGCGGCATCCTTATCAGATGCCCGAACCACCTCAACTGGCTCCTCTCGATGCGGAGGAGCAGCGGTTCTACTCTGAGGTGAGGGTTGGAACAAAGATTGACCGGTAAATTGAGAGCTTTGCCTCTCGGCTCAGCTCTCTCTTCACCACGACGGTCCGGTGCAGCGCCCGCATTATTGCAGACGCTGCACCCATCCGTCTGTCAATCTCACGCTCTTACCCCTCAAGACCCCGAGATACTTAAACTCCTCCACCGGGGTCAGCTGCGCTCTCCCCACCCAGAGGGGACAGACCGCCTTTTACCGGGAGAGTACCGCGGCCTCCGATTTGGAGTTGCTGACTCTCTTCCCCACCGCGTCACACTCGGGCCCCAAATCGTTCTAGTGGGTGCTGGGGGTCACGGTCTGATGAGGCGAAGAGGACGACATCATCTGCAAAAAGCAGAGATGCCACCCTCAACCCCCCAACCCGGACACACTCTGGCCCTCGGCTACACCTTGTTATCCTGTCCGTGAAAATCACAAACGCAATGGGGGACGAGGCGCACCCCTGTCGGAGCCTATTGTATATTGCCATTTTCTTCTATTGTTCCATTTCTTCTTGTTCATTTATATTTATTGTTTATCCATCTCTTATTTTTGGGTTTATGTTTTTATTATTTGTATTGTTTGTTGTTTATTTGTATGTTTACTGTTTATGGCCTAATTTTCACATAGGATTGTCTATTAATTTTGTTGTTGTTTTTGTTATTATTATTATTATTATTATGGTCTACTAATAGTGATACAAACGATTCATTCGTAGCGAACACATTTTCTAACTGACTCCGGAGTCTGGAGTCACTCCGGCAAAACAATGAAACTTCGACACAAACTGAAAATAATGAGGACAAATTTTTTATTCAATGCAAAATATACAGTATATATAACATAATTCATATTGAATCTGACTGATTTACATTCCACCAAAATCGTTTTGACAGTCAGTCTGTCAGAACGACTCTTTTTACTGAGTGACTCGTCAAGAACCGAATCCCAAAAACGAGTCGAACCTTTCATCATTAATATCTCAGCCTGATATATTGGCTTCCTAATTTTTTTTATTCGCTCTATGCTAAATCTAAATATCTTGGCTCTGTCACATTGCCTAATTTTCTTTTTCAACTGGCACTTGAATCTAATATTTCCTGAACTTAGAAGTTGACCAAACATGTCAGACTCAGACTTCAGACTCATGCTGGGTTGCAGGTTTTTGCTGGAGCACAAACCTAAAACCCACAGAGCAACCAGGAAGCAGATCAATGTTTCATTCTACACCATGTTCCTGGATGGGTCTCCTAAGATACTCCCATCGACCCTACAGCTCACTCAGAGCCTTGTTTCCAACATCACATTGCATTGCATTACATTACATTGCATCATTTAGCAGCGAGATAAATGATGTAACATTAGGTTTTATCACTGAAAATCCCAGACGAGGGTGTTATTCGATTTATTTTTTCTATTCATTTTTTTCAGATCTCTTCATACCTATGTCTCTGAGGAACCAACCTCTCAAAACCCTACTTTGTTTTATGAGACGACTAAGTTTCAAAGACAAGATCATTTACGAATGTGATTGCCTTGTATTGCTTGCATTTAAAAAAAAATGCAGTAAAAACAAACAAATGAATGAATAAATATATAGATATGAATGAATATAAAACATATACCTAAAAATAAACATCTGGCAACATAAAATTGACCTAAAAATATCTGTAATATTCCATTGGTATCTAGTATCACACTGGTTGTACTGTATGTTGGTATATGCAATGAAATGCAATGCAACGACTGAAATACAATGATTTCAGAATAACTTACATTTAAGGGAAACATTATATACTGTCAGCAAATGTGCTTTGGCATGAATAATGAGGTTTTATTTGGGCTAGATTGCATGCGATATTAAGACAAAAAAGTGTTTTTTTTTAATTTAAAGGCATTGACATTTCAGAATGACATTTAGAGAAAATTTGCTTTGATAACAGATTCTTGTGATTGTTGGCAGTTAAAGGGTAACCCTGAGAGACTGTGATTACAGAGAGGTCTTGAGGCGATGCAGAACATTTTCCATGTGAGAATGAAATTCTGGTTTGAAGTGAAGCTCTAAATCTCTCATCCACAGAAACTGCCAATGCATGAGGATAACATTTCTTGATGAAATAAAAGAAAATCTAATTTTTTAAAGATTTTATATGATGCAACATTTAAAAATATATATTTTCAAAGGACAGTTAAGGCCAGTGTAATAAAATAATTATTAACGATGATAATGAATTTGTATATGTAAAATATTAATAACAAGACTGAAAGTGCTTATTATAGTGGCCACTGTGGGCCAAGACGTGTTATGTTTTGTGTCCCTACTGTAGCTATTTTCTTCAAATATCAAGATATCACTACGGCACTTGGTAGACAAGTTTACCATCATGTTTCTGGCTGCCCTGACAAATATCAAGTGGATTTATTACTGTCATGATTTTACAGCAAATTTAATGTTTTTGCCACATTTTATAAATTGATTGCCTAATAATTTTGTAAATTTTTAACCAATCACCACAGCACTTGCGAGACATGTTTACCATCATGTTCTATGTTAGGAGGCTCCACCCCTTAGGGGCTACGCTCCTATTGGTATACATCCAACCCGCAAAGTGAAACCACTGAATATTCATCCATGCACTCGCTTCAGCCAATCAGGATAGAGCAACATAGCCTATATAAACGCGCTACTACGGCTTCGCTCTCTGTCGGTGAGCCACATCCCAGGCCACCTGAACGTCGGGGTGGACCTCATGTCGCAGGGATGCCCCCTCGAGGCAGTGTGGTGCCTCTACCCGGATATAGTGCTCCAGCTGTGGAGACTTTTCGGGACGGCGCGGGTGGGCCTGTTTGCGTCGAGAGAGACTGCTCAGTGTTCCCTGTGGTTCTCTCTGGGAGAGACGACCCCCCCCCCTGGGGGTGGACGCGTTCACGCACCACCCGTGGCCAAGGGGTCTCTACATGTTCCCAACATCCGGACTGTTGCCCAGACTGTGTTTGCGGGGGCTGTCAGTGATACTGGTAGCCCCGGATCATCCAGAGGCACTTTGAATCACGGAGCTACAGCCACTAGTCGTGGCGGGCCCGTGGCAGATCCTCATGCACCGCGACGTGCTATCACACGCCGGGGGCTCGGTGACCTCGTTACCAGTCTTGGGACATCCTTTGTGGGCCTGGCTCCTGAACAGGGCAGGCTTGAACAGTGTGGACTGTCACCGGCTGTGATCTCCACCATTGTGGGCTCTCACACACAGTCCACTTCCCGGCTTTACGCCTCCAAGTGGAACGTGTTTGAATGATGGTGCGTCGACAGTGATGTCGACCCCCTGTGCTGCAGTGTCGTTTCTGTATTGGAATTTCTGTCTCTCATGGACGAGCAGCGCATGGCTTCCACCATTATAGTGTATGCTGTGATGATTTCGGCTTGTCATGAGGGTTTCGCTAACGGTCCGGTGTTTAGTCATCCACTCGTGAAGCGTTTCTCATGGGGCTGCGACATGCGCATCCTACGACGCACGTGGTCGCCCCTCAGTGGGACATGGAGCTGGTTCTGGACGCGCTCTGTAGTGCACCCTTCGAACCTGTGTCTCAGATGCCATTAAAGCTGCTGTCTTTTAAGTTGGCGCTGCTTATCGCTCTGACCACTGCAAAGCATGTCAGGGATTTGTGCGGATCTGTGAACCTCTCTCTGTTATTAAAATAAAATCAATAAAAATTGCTGTGACTTCAAGCAATGGCTCTTTTTCCACATTATGGTCGTGTTTATTCCATAGCCGATGCTAATTTAAAATGTCACATGCTCAGAGGTGTTACTCCAGACATTAAACTCTCTGACCTAACCAATTAAAGATGGCTTCTGGCAGATGTGCGACATTAAATGTGTTGTGTTCTCTGACATATTTAATGTGAGGTTAAAGCCACATTTCTCCCGGAGTCATAAACCATGTTTCCAGGATGCTAGTTTTACAAAATTAAACAAAATTACAACATTTCGTAGTCAGTGTTCCAACAATGTTGAAATAATGTAATTCTGACAGTTAATTCTGAGACAATTTGAAAGCCGTTTGAAATCACCGTCATTACTTTGGTATTTTGGAATTTCTTTAAACATTGGGTATAAGTTTAAGGCCTTTTAAACTACTAAAGAAAACTTCACTATCAAGTCATTATCAAGTGATGATGAGCTAGCCCTGCTCATGGTAGGAAGTAGTAGTAGGAAGGTGGGTAGTATTAGTAGGTAAGTATGTATTAGGGGTGGGTCGATGATAGAAAAACGGGAAGTTGCCTAAAAAAGGCAGTAAATGGAGCTGCTTGCTTTTATTGTGAAAAACAATATTATTTTTGCCAGAGGGCAACGCTGGTAGTGAAAGGCAAGGTAGTCAAGTAGGTATGTACGTACTGTATGTAGGTGAATAGGAAGGTAGGTAGGTAGGAAGGTGAGTAGGTAGGTAAAGAGATTTGTAGGTTGATAGGTGGGTAGTACCTACCCACCTATCAACCTACAAATCTCTTATGCTTATATTTTTTGCTTCTTGTATATCTATATTTTTCAGATTCAGAATATATTATTTTCATGTTTCTTCTTCCTCCACAGCCTTTGGAGTTTGCCCTTTATCATTCCATGGCACCATCTTTGTATGACTGCATGTGAAAAATGTAAATGTACAAAACCTTTGATCTGGGTCTGTTGTGTTGCTGATCGTTCATTGAAATCGTGAGAGTTTAAAATACAACTTCAGATAAAAAAATGTTAGTAAATATTTTTCATTTCATATGCTATTGACGGCTAAATACAGATTTTTTTTTTTTTTTTTTACAGAAAGAGTCACACACGTGTCCAAGTGGAGATTATATTATCATAAAAAATATTTATTTCTTATTAGGCAGCCGTGTGTTTGTGAATGTTTGTTGTCTGAAAGTTAATTTAGTGGCATACTTTGCATATAGAGTGATATATACATTCCAAATAGAGGAGGAGAAGGAGAGACTAATTGCATAACCAGCGGCAGTGCGTGCTGTTAAACTTTGAGCATTGGATGGATAGAAAAAAAAAATCAAGTCATGCTTATTATTTCTCTCTGATATTTCCCGATTCCTTCTTGAGCCCCTCAAAGAAAACGCCCTTATTTGGTCATTTGGTAATGGGATGTTGCCGGAATGTGCTGGCAGGATGAATGAGAGGAGACGAGGGCTGATGAGGTTCCAAGATGGCGGCTCAGCTCATTACTGTGTTATTGTCACAGATGACTCCTTCCAAGAAGCCTCGGGATGAATGAATGAATGAGTGAATGATGATGCTGGGCCATCTCGTGTGAGAGTGATAAGCCGTAAGGCTTGATGATGATCTCAAATGGCCGGGCACAGGTGGCATCCAATTGTAATAGTATTGTAATAACATTGTAAAAACAGACTCTAGCTGTAGACATTGTAATACATTAGTAATAACATTGTAGTAATTTAGACTTGACTCATCCATTGGTATACATGCATCCATTCATCCATATTATTGTATACATTTATTCATCCTGTACGGAAATATTACTGTACAGAAATATTACTATTACAGAACTATTAATATCATTGTTAATATTTATTTTTTACATTTTATCTTATTTTTTATAACCTCAGTCAATACCAGCAACCGTGTTTTTTAGCCCCTGCCATAGCTTTTTATTCATCCTGTGCATAGGATACTGTATATTTTATTTTCATAATTTTACATCATGGAGCATGGAGGGAGGTCAAGATGGATTATGTAGAAATGATGATTTTGAACGAATTATATGAACTATATATATTATATTATTTTCATAGTCTTATGAATATATGAACGAATATAGTCTATTATACACAAATATATCAATATGTCCGGTGCATATCACAAGTGACCCCATGTGGGGTCGTGGTCCCAAGGTTAAGGGCTTCTGTCTTAGGGGAACATCTGCAGCCATCTTGAGGTAATGGAGTCGTAGTGGTCAAAATTACCTAAAGGTAGAAGCTGGAGAGTCTAAGGATGATTTAGTGGCGTCTGAATCTCTACTAAAGATCAATAGCTCCAGGGACCTTCATTTTAAGATTCATCTTGACTCTGCCGTCAAACACTTGCTAATTGACCCTCCACTTCATGAATCATCATAAGCAGCCATCCATTATCCAGTCTGAGTTTTTAGAATGACAACTGACTAATAATTCCACTATATTTTATAATTGGATGTGTGGAAAATGACCTTCTGCTGAAATACTCTGGAAGTGGAACGCCCAGGTCACTTCAAAGTCAATAAAAAGTTTATGCATGGTAAGACTAGAAGATAAGATAAGATAACACAGATAAGTCAATAATCAGAAGCAGAATGACATGATCCCGCCAAGTACATTTCTATATACTGTACAAGGAATTTGTCGAGGTGAGGATCAGTGGATTTCTCAACAGACAATTAGCATAAAAAAACTTAAGAGAAAAGTAAAAAATAAATCATATAATAAAATAAATACGAAATAAAAATAAAAATAGCCAAATATACAGAAATAGCCAAAAGATACAAAACAAAAAATAGCCAAATATATCAAAATAAATATGCAAAATATTCAGAGTGATTCTATGCACAGGATAAATTATTGGTATTGGTATATCGGGTATAAATTATAAAATATAATAATTCAGTAAAACTTTATTTATCCCTGTGGGGAAATGCAGGTGTCGCAGCAGCAAAACAAGTAAGATGGAGATTTTAAAAAAGTAAATGAAAAACTTTATTAA
>OMKR01110476.1:0-18339 GCA_900302355.1 Cyttopsis rosea | reverse complement strand
CTTTTCCCGCTGCTCATAAATAATTAACGTTTCCGATATCAGTGTGAAACCAGCCAGAGCCCGACACAACACCACAACATGGACCTCAGACGGAGGAAGAGCAAGATGAGAATAACAAATCTCTCACATCTTGCCCCCTCATTTTTCATCTCCATAATCTCTCTCTTTCTCCCCCTCTGTTGCACGCTTCTATCATTTCTCCCATTTTCCATCTCTCTCTTGGCCTTGTCCACTGGTTCGTGCAGATCTTTGGTTTGATTGAGGGCGAATGTGGTAAGTATGGCCGCAAACTAGCACAATGTAATTATGTGATCAATGGAATGTGGGAAGTTACATTTCCCAGAACAAATGCAAAGAATTTATACAATTATATTGTATTTCTATTTCTTTATAGAAATACAATAAATCAGAAATTTTAACATTTTAACAACAGCGCTCAACAACAGTTTTTTAGACAGATTAGTTTAACAGTCAAAAAAAGAAAAATATATTTTTTTTTATAAAAATATAAAAATGAAAAATAATTTTTTTTAAATGGCCAAATATACTAAAATAGCCAAATATAAAAACAAATCTAAGCTAATTGGCAGTATGCTTGCTAGGATTGGCTGTGGGTATAAAATATAAATATAGGTGATATAGTGGATGTACGGGATGAATAAATACATATACAATAATCCGGGCAAGAGTAATAAATCTATCTTGTATTTATATTCATCATCCTCTAGAAAATATTTCCCAAAGTGAGGATCATCCAACATGAGATCATATTGATCTTCCCTTTTTGTCCAGGCGTTTTGTTATTCACGGTTAACACCCATTTCTAACAATCACTCACACCAATAAACCTAAAAGATGACTCACGGTGCTTCACATTCAGCCTGGATTCACGAAATAAAACCTATTGATCTGCGGGGTCACAGAGCAGGTTAAAGATTTTGACGCTCATATGTAAATCCGATCGGACAGGCAGCCGGCGCTTTAAAGAAACGTTTGATATTCATAATGTGCTTCCCCATTAGGCTGCGGGGCGCGAACCCATTGAAATATCACAGTGGAGCCTGAGCGGCTGCACTGCGCTCGCTCAGCGTTTACACCGGGAGCCGGCGGGAGCCTCAGGCCGCTTGATGTTCGGCTTTTGATGACGGGAAAACAGAAAAGTCTCTGAAAGGAACGGAGGAACGTACATACGAATGAGTGACTGTCTATTTGACCCCTCCAGAAGATTCAACGGATTTAATTCAAATGTTCACCAGACTGTCCAACGAGTGGTGCAAACGATTCGTTTGTATCGAACTAAACGTTTAAATGACTCTGGAGTCTGGAGTCACTCCACCAAAAGAGTTGTTTGTTCAATTTGTTTGTGACTCGGTAACTGCAGCCAGACAGGCTGAATTGAGACTCCACTTTTGATTTGCGAAAGAAAAGAGCCATGACACGTGAGCCCAACAAGCAATAGAGAGAGAGAGAGAGAGAGAAAGAGAGAGAGAGAGAGAGAGAGAGAGAGATCTTTGATGTGTGCGTGTCTCAGAGTGCATGTGCCACGTCCACCCTGCCACTGTTTCACCCACTTCTGTATGAAGAAGATAAACATTCACAATTTCCACCTCATCAATCCACCAAAATGTGTTTCTGAACAGATTTTATGTCAGAATTAGGCAATGCAGTTGCTCAATCTTCACTCATATTACATCTACAAGGCCTCATTCAAAAGTTTGTTCCGACTATGCCCGTGGTGTCCGGAGCAGCGTGGACCGCACCGCCGTGTCAAACCCCGGCGGCTCCTCTCGCTGGCGCTCCAGCCGTGGGTGGAGTTACTCAGATGGGGGGCGGTTCTAATTGTAATGTGTAGGGTGTGACAGCAAACTTGGACAGCGTGATTTAAGCCTTCTTTTTTCGACCGAGGCAGAGCAATTAAAAACAAACAACTCACTGGGGTGTCTTTTTTCACAGTGTGCGTGTTAGTAGTCCCACCAGAGACCCAAATGAATGTGCACAAGCACTGAAAAAGTGAGTTTTTCATAATATGTCTCATGTCTAAAGAGCCTTTTCATCGGTAATGTTAGATAGACAGTATGAATAGGTAAAATGAGAGGACATACGGGTATAAAATGAACATCAGCAGTCTATCTGATGCTTGATGAGCGTCTCGTTGTTGATGATTAAGTAATTAAGTGGTTCTGGACGTTGAAAAAAAACAGCCTAATCCCTATTTGTGTTGTCTACAAGATTATGAGAAACAAAATACATTTCCTTTTTAGTGATAAAATACTATTTGCATTGTCCATTAAAGCAGGAAATGAACAGTCAATCTGTGTCAAATTCCCGGGAAAATAACACCTGATCATGTACAAACAGCGCTCGTGTTTGTGTGTTTGTGCGTGATGGACAAATCCCGTGTTGGATATATCTCCACAACGTGAAATTAGACTAATCCCTGTATATCCTTCACTGTTAAACGGCACCCCATGTAATCCAGAATTTTTGATTTAGCTGTGCCAGAGGAAGTCTTGTATTCATTCACCTTCTACTAAGGCATAGTCCCCACTAAGAGGCATTTCTAATCCAAGACACGGCTTTATATTTCATTCTCAACTCCTCAGCAGATACAAATATAATCCGGGAGGCAGCGCATTGAGATGCTAACGCTATTGCGATGAGCAATTCTCATCCATTGTAAAACACAATCTGAACCAATGAAACTACTCCATGCTGCGTCAGGGTTTTGTACATTGAAGGATTGTAGATTAAAAAAACAAAAACAATGTTGAGCCACTACAGTATTTTAGACAGGCAAACTGCTAGCCGCTCTCGCTATTTATGGTACATATCCTCTATGTCATTGATTCCAGATGTCTGGGCTGCATCCCACTAGTGGCTTTCAAGGGTATTGGAGGTGGGCCGCCAAATAATCCCATCCCATCCCACTACTATAATTGGGCGACGGCCTGTTGGTGTGTGTGTTCGGATTTCCATCGCACACCATTCCTCCGATTGCCTCCAAACTTTGCCAAAACACTGTTCAGGGGTCGAGCCTTTGCATAGGGCATAGCGTAAAATCTTCCCCAAAACTACTTGAGAGCGTACCATCTCTAATAAAAGCTGCATCCGAAACTGCCCGCCATTAAACCAAAGAGGAAGAAGAACAACTATTGTCAAAATGTGCTCGCAGAAATTCCTGAAATGCCCAAGAAGAAGTGGCCATCACTCTCGGCAAGTCGCCACGCCAAGCGCATAAAATTGTCTCAAGCTAGCGAATGACCAGACGAGTCAGGTAAGAATTCTGAAGCTAGCTATTCGCTAGCTACCAAATCTATTTTTTCTCACGCCACCATGTTTGTGGCCACTCCTCTCTCCTCTATGGATCCCAACCGGGACATTGTGTGTGTGGGTGTGTGAGTCTGAGGGAGAGGGAGAGAACTGCAGCTATGCTACGTTAGCTAGCCTTGAACTGTCACAAATGGGAGGTAATCTATCCAAATACAATGACATGCCACAGCCAAGAGAACTCACAAGAGTTCAGGAAGAGCTGACAAAGGTTTATAGGTCCGAAACATTCAACAAAGAGGAGCAAAGACAAATTGTACAGTTGCTTAGTCGTGTGCTGAATAACAAACAGGTGGAAATCTGTGAGGCTGTCTATCAGGCAGCACAAGATCGCAAGACAGTTCATTCTGAACTCTCCTGGAGGCTACAGAAAGACCTTTACTTTTAAGGTGATCGCAGCTCAGAAGATCAGGGCAGAGGGCGACATTGTGCTGTGTGTTGGCAGAACAGGCTTGGCTGCTCAGAACCTTGAGGGTGGTCAGACAGCTCATTCAAGGTTCAAGATCCCAATCTGTCTGAAAACTGTCTGCGCCATCAAAGCTGAGCCCTCCCTGGCTAAGAGAGCAGATTGATCATCTGGGATGAGATCTTCAGTGTCTACCACTTTAATGTTGAGTGTGTGGAAAGAACTCTGAGGGACCTGATGGAGTCAAAGCACTCTTGGGGCAGCAAAGCCGTCCTGCTTGGTGGAGAATCGAGGCAGACACTCCCAGTTGTCAACAGAGCAGGCAGGGCTCAAATAGTCAAAGCTTGCATCCAGATGTCACCCCTCTATTCTCTCACGCAGGCGCACAAGCTGAATGACGACAGACGAGGCTGAAAAGGAGTTCTCCAGCTATCTACCTGATTTGGGGGAAGGCAAAATTAAACACGTGGAAAGTGAAGATCAGGTCCAGATTCCTCCAGGGTACTTAGTGAAGGATCTGAAGACTCTGGTTTCTGAGATCTTCCCTGACCTACAGAATGGATGTGGTGACAAAGACAACCTTCTGAAAGGCACTATATACACTCCTCTGAACAAGAATATCAGAAACATCAACAACAGCGGCACAGTGGCTCAAGCGGCACAGTGGCTCAGTGGTTAACACTGCTGCCTCACAGCAAGAAGGTCCTGGGTTCGATTCCCGCCTGGGGCACTGTTGGAGTTTGCATGTTCTCCCCGTGTTCGCATTGGGTCTCCTCCAACATAAGGACCCCGACTAAAAACGTGCAGAACACTTCCTGTCCTGTCCCTGACCACGGCATGGACCTGGAATTGGTCCCCGGGCGCTGACGAAGTGAGGGCTGCCCACTGCTCCTGGCTGCCCCTGGAGGAAGGACGGCCAGGATGGGATAAACACAGAGACTATATCTCATCGTTCGCTACTCCTGCATGTGTGTGTGTGTGTGTCACCCTCCGCATGTGTGTGGTAAAAAAACGTGTGATGAATAAATCATTCTTTCTTTCTAACATGCGCTTGGCTAAGTTCCCTGGAGAAGAGAAAGTCTTCATTTCAGCTGATTCGGTTCTGGAAGACAATCACAAAGACTGTCGATTTCCTTGACTCACTGACACCCTCTGGAGTGGCTGGCCATGAGATAAAACTAAAAGTTTTAGTGCTTAGGAACCTACAAGCAGGTCCTGACCAGACTCTCAAGAACGGCACCAGGATGGTGATGGTGCAGATGATGGACAAGGTGGTTGAATGCTAGATTTCGGTAGGGACAAACAAGGGCCAAAGGATGTTCCTGCCAAGGATTCCTCACCATGACAGAAATGATGAGCTTCCTTTCATCTTTGTCAGGCGGCAGTTCCCGGTCAGGCTGGCTTTCTCAGTTACCATCAACAAAGGTCAGGGGCGATAGAATGAGCGAGTTGGCATCTACCTGCTTCAGCCAGTGTTCGGTCATGGCCACAGTTCACAGCTTACACAGCTTTCTCCAAGGGAAAGCGAGCCAGCAGAGTGAAAGTATTTATTGAAGGTGATGAGACAACATTGTCTATAAGGAGCTGCTATAATTGTATTGTAGTTGCATTTCTGCATCCTACTCTGTCCTATATAGATTAGAAGAAGAATGATTTATTAATCACACATTTACCGCACACATGCGGAGGGTGACACACACACACACACACACATGCAGGAGTGGCGAACGATGAGATACAGTCTCTGCATTTATCCCATCCTGGCCGTCCTTCCTCCAGGGGCAGCCAGGAGCAGTGGGCAGCCCTCACTTTGTCAGCGCCCGGGGACCAGTTCCAGGTGGTGGGTCCATGTCGTGGTCAGGGACAGGACAGGAAGTGGTCCTTATGTTGGAGGAGACCCATGTGAACACGGGGAGAACGTGCAAACTCCACACAGAAAGGCCCCTGATCGGGAGATAACCCACCGGAGCACGGTGCCAACAGTGCCCCAGGCGGGAATCGAACCCAGGACCTTCTTGCTGTGAGGCAGTAGTGAATTGAATTGAATCCAATAGTTGACAGGAAGCCTGTACAAAGATACAAGGATTGGAGTGACGTGTTTTTTTTACATTTAGACAATACTAGCTGCAGTATTTTGAACAAGTTGTATTTGCCGAACTAGAGGTCTGGGAGATACCAAAGTAAAGGGAATTACAGTTGTCAAGTCTGGAGAATATGAATGCATTACTTTTTTTTAAGGTCATGGGGGGATAGGAAAGGTTTAATCTTTAAAAATAGTTTTGAGCTAAAAAGAAAACTGTCGACTTCACAACTAATTATTTTCATCTAAGTTTAACATTTTATTTTGCTTTGGGAATGATGGTAATACTTTTTGGAGGTCAATATCATAGCATTAAAGGCCAAAAGAAACAGAATACCAGCAAATATAAAATTAAATTAAATTAAATATTAAATACAGTTTCAAATCACCCTTTTCTAAACCCTGTACCTTCATTTTTTTCCCCCCTGCAGATGTTTTCTTCTCCATCAGTCTGGCTCTTATGGTGGGCAGCCTGTTAGAAACGGTGTTCATCACCAACATCCAGTGCAGTTCCACCCAATACCACGCTGTACCTCGCTGGCTCAGAATCATCGTATTGCAGTACCTGGCCCATGTTGTCTGCTTACCCCCTATACAAAGAAGCAGCAGAGTCACACTGAACATCAGAGAGACCAACTGTAAGCACACTTTAATGTATTTGCTTCACCGCTACCCTCGAACACATTGACTGCTACTCCCACCATTGCAATTTGTACTCTTAATGTTCATGAGCTACCACTCATACTTTTAGTACAAATGCTATCGACATTAGTACTAATACCTCTACTAATATGATAGTAATAACCAGGGTGCGATTTGCAGGGGGGGTGGGGTTTCCCCCATGCTGGCTGAGATCCGATAGCTCAGACCACATTGGGAGGTGGTCTGGCTCGCATATATCCACATTCGCTTGGCAGTGTAAACGAAATGCGTCCTGGGCCACATTGAAGGAACACCTGCTCAACTGACGTGCTCCACATACACGGAAGTGCGGACTCATTCTCTCGCTGTGGTCGGGATAATTCCCCCATTCTCCCCGTTACAGAAGTGCAGGATTTATTATATTTATATTTTTTTGAAATGTTTGCAAATGTATATTTAAAAAATTTGCAAACATTTCATTCATTGTCATTATGGGGTATTGTGTGTAGAATTTTGAGAAAAAATGAATTTAATCCATTTTGGAATAAGGCTGTAACATAAGAAAATGTGGAAAAAGTGAAGCGATATGAATACTTTCCAGATGCACTGTTTAGAGAGAAGTTGAGATCCGATCTCTTGAGACGCATGTGGAGACGCATTCTCATGCCAAGTGTAAACAGCCGCGCTTTTTTTGGCCACTTGAGATCTGATCGCCCACGACGCATGTTAATGCTAAGTTAAAAAATAAACCTCAGGTAGTAAAAAAAAACAACCCTGTGATCACACACACAAACATACATCACTGTTTAAATCATCAAACATCACACTGTTTAAATGTAATTTTTAAAAAGGAAAAAAAAAAAAAAAAAGTTATGTTGTTTGTCGGCTGTTTGATGGCTGATGGCTGATGTTCAAATTTGTTCCATTTCTAGACATTACATTTTTATTTAAGAAAACGTCCTACCCTTTTACAAATCATACCGTGGTAATAACCCTATTCTTACAACATCTACTGTATGTGCATTATGACCACTTATAATTCATTTGACAGATATCATTGACATTACCACCACCAATTATGATTTAACACTCAGTTACACATATTTGTAATATGATAATTATTTTTTGCTTTTTTCTATGAGTTATGATCATTACATTACGTCACTTACAATAAGTACATTTTGTCGTAGTATAAAACCGCTGTATATCACAGTCACAGATAAACCTTCTCTTGGAAAAAGCCAGACATTATTACCACTCAGTTCCTTCCTTACTTCCTGCCTTCTTTTCATCAGTGAACATCAACGGAGCGATTTCGGCTGCTCACGGCGGTGACAGCCTGCCTCAGATCCACATCGTCTTGGACGACCAGTACCCGGTGACACCGAGGCTGGAGGAGCTGAGGAAGCTGAGCAAGGACCTGCACAGCATCCGCCTCCAAATGGACAAGCACTTGAAGGGGACGAACAGCTCACAGGAGTGGCACATGGTCGGTATAGTGATCGACCGGCTACTGTTTGGCCTGTACATCATCTTCATCACCTGCAGCTTTGTCACCATCATCTGCCTCTGGTTCCTTAAGGCCTGAGTAGTGGCAAAGCGACAAAAGCTAGGAGAGCTGCTGGGATGAAACCTACTATAGATCATTGGAGAAAGGATAGGGCTCCTGTTGAGATACATGGAAAATATCAATCAAAAGGTATATTTTATCTCTGCAGTTCCTCATCTGGCCACCAAGTGTCCTCAATCCACCCCCCCACCCCGTTCACCACCAGCTCATTATCCCTCTTGTATTTGTACTGTCCTCCATTGCCACATTAGTTCCTAGTTTTATGTACTGGCTTCTTCTGAGTTGTTTGTTTTGGCCTTGTTTGAAGCTGCTTCTCTGTCTTATCTCCCTGTTATTTACCTGTGCTAGTCTAATTAAAGACTTAACTTTGGAAACTCCTACCTGCCTCTGCCTGTCTGTATTTGGGCCTTTATTTATTGTGTTCTTTGTATTTCTGGAGGTCTCGTGTCTCTATGTTCGGGTAAAGAGAGATTTCTTCTTTACAGTTCATTGTGTTTGAGATTCAATTGAAGCAGTACACACCACTTAGTACGTTTCGGGTTTAAAAATGATTATTTAAATATTATTTGTTCATTCTATTTTGCAAATTCAGAACAATTCAGCAAAAGTGCTGAAAAAGGTTCATTACAGTCTAAATGGTGACGCCTGTTGGAACACTTGGAATTGCAATTGCATGGAAGGATTTATGGAGAGTCCTCATGAAACAGGCAAAATATAAACCCATTGGATCATCTTGGATATTGTGTTCAATAAAGATCATGTGATAAAAACGATGTCAATCTGTACAATATGTGGTGATAATTGATAGTTGCCTAATACTCTTAGCTGCTCGTAGAGTATTGGTTTTGCACCACATTTCCTATTATTAATTCTGTGAAAGTGAAATTTGCTAGTAACTATGTTCTACTTTTTAGACTTTAACTCCAGTCAAAACAACTAGATGTGCACATACGCCTTTGAGATGGAGACTATATGCACAAGGTTCTCCTGCTGTCCCATGACCAAGCTTCTGTGGAAAAAGGGTTGTCTATCAATAAGAACATCACTGTCGAAAACATGAAGGCCAGAACTTTCGTTGCCCAGTGGGTAATGTGGGCGGCTGGGTCTGCTGGTCAGAACAGAGATGTGCACCTGGATTAGGAGACGAAGAAAGACAGAAACAGAAGGCAATGCAGGATGAGGTGGGCCAACTCAAGATGAATAGAAGAAAGCTTCAGACCAACATCTAAGGAAAACTGGTATTTTTTCAACCTAACCCCTATTTTTCGATCACTAGGGGTAAATCCGAGGGATTGGCATTGGAACTTTTTTATTTGATCCAGTATTGAGAAAATAGCCTCTGCCAACGTTCTTCAGGGACTCAGATTGCATCTCAAAACATAAGGTTTAGGTTAAAAAATACTGCAAATACCCTTCTAACATCCGCAGATGAACGTGCAGTGGAAGCCGAAGCCACTGACAAGATCAAATGACAAAGACATTGAATTGAAAATCAATGAAATGAATGGTTTGGTTCAGACTTGCTGTTCAATGGGACGTCAATGGGAAAGTGTTCTCCAACCTTTTTCGATGGACTATTTTACATTTTGCTGCTATGTACTGTCTGTTGCTAAAGTCTCATGTATTATTTTTAAAGATAAAAATAGATAGATAAAAAAAAATAAATGAGAAAGTTTTGGTCATATACAATAACTAATTCAATAAACCTAACATTCAAATACACATATTCATAAGTATGTTTTAATTAGTGTATAATCCCATGAAAATAAGAATTGTTGTGTTGTGTATCTATATCTCCATGGAGGCTGGAGCCCCTTACACAGACGGCGCCATGTTTCTACAGTAGCCCAGAACGGACAAACCAAACACTGGCTCTAGAGATGGAATTTCGCATTTTTTGCGAGTTTCGTGGCCACCGTAGACACCACCATGTTGCACCGCCACGGACACGGAGGGGAATTCAGTTGGTTGCAATCTGCAACCTCACTGCTAGTGAGGCACTTTGAAATATAACCCTAAGAATTGACATAAAAAAATAGAAAAATTAAACAAAATAAAACTAAACAGTAAAGTAAATGTACTGTAAAGCATACGTCACTGACTCCGAAAACGCATCCAAAAGTCGGGTCCTCCACCTACTGGCCTTCGGACAAACTGCATCTGGGTTTTCTGGATCTATGCTTTTTCTTCCCCCCAGAACAACAGCGAGTAGTCTGCTCAGGACATTTGGACATTTAGAATGTTCCATGGATGAGAGTTTAAAACTGCCGTTATATCGTGTTTGCAAAGTTAACGTGAATAATGTCGTTATTTTATATACGAGACTTCTTTCTTTGACCAATTTCAATACAAAAAACTTGACAGAGGCAACTTCCGTAGAGTCGGACCAAAGCATCTACCGACATAACAAGCATCTAACTCTAAGTGTTGTCTGTATAGGTGCTGTCCAGGCCACAAAACAAAACACCGGGAGCGATGGGAAAGTCTATTTGCACAAGAATTAAGTTCAGAGCAAAAGCTGTCTGCAGAGAACCTGCAACGTGCAATCCAAACACTTTATGTCAACACGACGCGTAGAGAACCATCCCAGCACCTTCGGCGGTCCTCAGCGTCGGCGGGGATCGATTTTCATTACACCCGACTTTTGAATTTCCACATGATTATTGGATTTCAAAGTCGGAAAGAGTTATATTAGCGGAGGCATCGGGGCAAGCAATCAGAGCTTTGGCTGCTCACGTGGAGCCTGGAGGACGTGTGATGAAAATAACCAAGCGGATTCTCACAAGATGTCAGAGCTGAACACAAAAATTGGGCTCCTCTTCCTCTGCTGGACACTGCTTCATGGTAGGAGGGATTTGGCGGATTAAAAAAATAATAATGATAAAAAAAAATCGTGTCAGAATTTCACTTTTTAATCTCGACGCAGTTCATTTTGAGTTTCCAATGTGATGCAATTGGAAATTGTCCCAAATATACAGTTTAATAGCAAAGGAAATATTGCAAGTAGAATTTTGTTTGTCTCCTCGTTGGAAACTGCACTGACTACATGTAACTTGGTAATAAAGTTTGTGTTTTATCCTGATTTTGAATTAAAATATGAGTTACAGGAGAACAACCTTATCTTGGGTATTGCCACTAAGGTTTGTATAAATTTCGGGGGAGTAGAAGTTGGAGCTGTGTGTATTAATACCAGTTTCTGCATCAATATCTGACCTTTAAATGAAAATTTAACAATGTTTTACAGCCTTGGAAATTGAACATGAACTGATCACCATTTAATTGGGAAAAAACTGATGGTAAATTTTGGATTTAACTATTTGGTTCTTCATACTTAAAGAAAAGACCAAAGAGAGTCATATGCAAGCCGGGGAACCAGACAAATCTGCGAGCTTATGTTTCATTTGCTCTGGCAGATACGTCTTATTTATATATTTATTATATATTTTTAAATATATTTTATTTAGGGGGAGTAAAAACTAGCCCCAGGGGTGGGATTTGGTTTTAAATATTTATGTAATAGATGAAGCCATTTTAAATACGAGGACGAGGACTGAAGTCAATGAGTAATATAAGTCGTATGGTATTAAAGAAAACATTGTGCCATATTTGACCATATTTGTGTTTTCCTCTCTCTGTACTAAGGTTCTGCAGCAGCGTTGAATTGTTCCAGTTCGACTCCCGAATCTCTGCTTGACGCACTGGAGAAGGACCTATTCACTAAAAGCATCATCCGCCCCGTTAAAAGCTATGCGACCCCAACAAACATCAGCATCTTTCTCACTGTCGTCGGGATTCTGGGAGTGGTCAGTGACGTCCAACAGATATTTACTTTTTACTACTTTTCTTTCATTCAATTAATTATATTTTTGCATGTCATAACTAAATTACAAATAACCAAATCTGTTTTGTCTCTAGGATGAAAAATCCCAAACACTTACAAGCTTCGTATGGCTGGTTCTCGTAAGTAACCCAATGCAAAAACATAATTAAATTAAATTTAATTCAATTCAAATATATGTACATGGAATATATGGAATGAATTTTACGGTGTAAAGTAGCCTTTAATTAACTTCCTAAACGTTACTAACTGCGGTAATGGCACCATTATAATAGGTATATTTCAAAATTCCTCCGATTATTGAGCGTAAAGGTAGAGGTAGACAACGAACAAAATACAATATTATAACAATAGCAAACAAAATTGATTGATTTTTATTAATTTTGAAATCTTGGCACAATTTGTCATAGTTGTCAAGTTAATATTTGATTTCAACCTGCAATTACTCCTGACTAACATTACATGATATGTTGACCAAAATTAACACTTTTTTTTTGGAATTTTACAGATATTAAGCCACATTAAGCTAAATTAAGTGGATGCTCATAAAAACTGGCAAAAAATTAAACCCAAACAAAAATGTTGTTTTCAAGCGATACAAGAAGAAATCAAAACTCATGATGCGGAACACAGCAAAATGTCGATGGCATCAATGGGAAAGATCAGATCTAAGATATATTATCATCCGGAGCAGCATTTGTGTATTTATTTGTGTGCGCTTGGCTCAGGCAGCATGGCATCTCGCTCAGGGCACCAACAAATCGGCCACGCAGTATAAAGTGTTCCGGCCAGGAGCGAAATGACAGATTAAATAAACCGAAGCTTGTTTGTTCCTGGAGATTTGCTCATCAGACGTAAAATAATTTCTTGGAAGAGAGCGCGAGGGAGAGACAAAGGGCAGACAACGTTTTTTGACGACCCACACTTTGCTTTGGTTGTTCTGGATGCCAACTGCTTCCAAACCGTCACTGTGCTGCTGTTTCGTCCAGGAGTGGAAGATCGAGGGCCTGAGCTGGGACAAGGAGGAATGTGGAGCGTGGAGAGTCTCTGTCCCACGGACGAAGCTGTGGATTCCAGACATAATCATCACAGAGTTGTAAGCCATATGCAGTTGTTCACAATAGTGCACCGCGAAGGACATACAGTCATCGCCGAAAACATGGGCACCGTTTTGGTATCCATATATGTATTTATTTTGTTTGTAGTGGAAATTATAATGTGTAAAAAGTCCTGTATCATAGCTCATTCTACACAGAACTCCTAAAATGGCCCGGATAATATGATAGAAGTTGTAAGAAATAATTGCATTTTCTCCTTTACTTCGTAATTGAGTGATTGAACTCACAAGTGGTGAGTCACAATCTCACAATAATCACTCATCCAGTTTGAATTGAGAAAAGAAGTGAAAGCAGAGATTTGTCTGAGGAGGTCAGACAGAAGGTGGTCGCCAAGCATAGACAATCTAAAGACGGACTTTAGGCTTTAGGTTGTCCATGATCTTCTATCTCCGGACCTTGATGTTCCTGTGTGCACCGTGTAAAATGTCATCAAGAAGTTAAATGCCCGTGGCACTGTGGCCGACTTCCCTGGACTTGGCCGCAAGAGAAAAGTTGATCAATGATTGCGGACAAGGTTTGTGCGAATGGTGCAGAAAGAATCTCTGCTCACTGCAAAACAGAGGGAAGCAGACCTTTAGACACAAGGTACAACCGTTTTCAACTCTCACCGTCCAGCGCCAACTCAGTGAAAGGGGGCGTTTTCGGTAGGAGACACAGGAGGACCCCACTGTTGAGAGATCAATATAAGAAAGCCTGGATGAAGTTTGCCAAAACACACAGTATGTCCTGGGGACAGAAGACAGAATTTTATATTTAAAGAAAAGCCTTAAAGGAGTCATATCGTGCTCCTTTTCAACAGGTTAATACAGGTCTCTGATGTCCCCACAACATGTATTTGAAGTGTTTTGCTGAAATCAGCCACTCAGATCATTCATTCTCACCATTCTAACCTGTGTCTCTAATCATCCAGACTCTGACAGGCTGATTCAGTGTGTGTGTATGCGTGTGCGTGTCTCAGTGTGCATGTGCCACGCCCACCCCGGATCTATATGAAGAAGATAAACATTCACTATTTCCATCTTATCGTTCCACCAAAATGTTGCTGTTTCTGAACAAATGTTATGTGAGAAATAAGCAATGCAGTTGCTGAATCTTCACTCATACACTCTCTACAAGGCCTCATTTAAAGGTTTGTTCCGACTTTTCCCGCGGTGTCGCACCACGGCCTCCAGCGGCTCCACTCGCTGGCGCTCCAGCCGTGGGTGGAGTTACTCAGATGGGGGAGTGGTTCTAATGCTAATGTGTCACACAAGGGTGTAACAGCAAACTTGAACAGCATGTTTTAGGCCTTTTTTTTTAAAAACTGAGATAGAGAAATTAAAAACAAAAAACTGGGTTGTCCCCTTTAAAAGAGAAAAGCCCAACAGTCAGACATGGAGGAGGTTCAGTGACGCTTTGGTGTTGCTTTGCTGCCTCTGGTACTGGGTGCCCTGGATCTGTCCCTGGCATCATAAAGTGATAAAGTGATTGATAAAGCCCAGACATTTCCTGTACCGACTGATCATCAGGTCTTCCACATTCTCCGCTCTTGGCTCCACCTCAGTATGCACAGCACATCACTGAGACAGCTTCGAGGGCGAGAGTTTGACAGTTAACTCAGCAGAAACAGGATACCGCAGACAATACACAACTTTGACAGAGCCATAAGAAAGAACAAACATAGGAAAAGGGTGTGATGCGCTGTTTCTGTCTAAACATGGAGCCTAGAGCCAACAGCCTACAGATATACAGTATATAATAGTTCAATGGCCCTGGCATGCTCGATTGAGCTTGACCCAAAGAAAAAGATGTTCCTGAAGTTTTATTTATGGGGCAAAGACAAGGAAGGAGGATCTGAAATAAATCTATGCTCCATTGTTTCTTTTAGGTAAATACGATACGATAATACAAGTCTGAAAATGTTCTTGCATCACAGCAGCTACATTTGCAACATCCCATGTAAAACCCACGACAAGGGAATGTGGCCGGGTCCATTAACTACAAGACCGACATTTCCGTTTCAGCCATGGATTGGCAGCCAGAGATGGATTTAAATTGCATTGCTAGAGTTGGCGACCATAGATGGGTTGGCCAAAAACCCAGAGCACATATGGAATTTTGTCTTATTTCTTCCGATATCTTGTATTGTAATCTCTATTATTAACATTTAACATCACATTACAGCATGGATGAGAACAAGTCTCCAGAGACTCCCTACGTTTACTTATACAACACAGGCCTTGTGTATGACGATAAGCCACTCCGAGTGGTCAGCTCCTGCCAATTGGGAATCTACACCTTTCCCTTTGACGTCCAAAACTGCACCCTGACCTTTGGATCGTACCTGCACTTTGGTGAGTCTGTGTAGAAATAGATGAATGGACAAACAGATGGACAGATGAATGGACAGATGCACATCTCCACCAATAAAACATTTGGAAGTGTCCAAACAGATCGCTATGCAGAATTGTGAACGGGAAATATGAATGGCATTATTACACCATTATTACCATATATTACAGAACCAAGATCACCCGACATAACCACACCTACTTCTTCACTCAATGCAGCATTTGATATGATATGATATGTTAAGATTGTGCTTAGATCTGTCTTACATACAGAACAGGGACAACAAAATTTGCCAATAATTAGCCTGCACAATACATTCCATTGAAAATTAGCATTAATTTAAATTAAATTAACACTCATTGGTGCAAATTTACCGTCTTTTCTGTCGTCCCAGATACCGACATTAAGATGATTCTGGGCCACTCAGTGGAGGAGGATCTCAAGGAGTCTATAAGCACCATTCAAACCAATGGAGAATGGCAGCTCATAGACTTGAAAGCGCAGGAACAGAATTTGGAGTTGACTGATGGTACCTATAGCGAGATAATATACTTTGTAAGCACAGTTTCATTTCAAACTTCTCATTCCAAATGGTTGTATGTGTAAGTAGGTTTGACAAAGATAAAGAAGATATAGTGTGACTCAAATTGTATTTTAGTTTGCCCTTCTTCGGAATGTCAACAAATCTGTTTTCCATAGTCGCTGGTACTGAAGCTAAAATCACACATTCAGTTATGAATCAAACCTTTTGATGACTGAACACCAAACGGTTTGACTTTGACAAATTGTGTTTAAGTGTGACACACTCCGTGAGGTCTATTTGTCTGTCTCTCACCAAAGGTTGTGCTGAGACGTAGACCAGGTCTCTATGTGGTGAACCTCCTGATCCCCAGCTGCTTCCTGGTCACCGTGGACCTCTTCAGCTTCTTACTGCCCCCGCAGAGTGTGGACCGCTCCTCCTTCAAGATGACCCTCATCCTGGGCTACATCGTCTTCCTGCTGCTCATGAACGACCTGCTGCCGGTCACCGGGGAGACCACGCCCCTTATCAGTGGGTCTGACATATATAATCATGTTGGAACCTATCCATTTTCTTTTTCCACTGAACCCTTTGCCTTCCTCTCTCATCCCTGTGCAGATGTGTTCTTCTCCATCAGTCTGGCTCTGATGGTGACCAGCCTATTGGAGACCGTGTTCATCACCAACATCCAGTGCCGCTCCACCCACTACCACTCTGTCCCTGCATGGCTCAGAATCGCGGTACTGCAGTACCTGGCCCCCATGGTCTGCTTACCCCCCATGAAGAAGAGCAACAGGGTGACAGTCCAAATCAAGCAATCAAATTGTAAGCATGGTGATAACTACAACCTGTTTACTGCAACCTACAACTTTTGTGGGGAAAGGTGGACCCCGCCACCAACAATGGAGACAGCATATAGAAGAGCACATGCATAATGCAAATACATTGAACGGCAGTTTCTTCTAAGGGCCAGCTAAATAAATATACGATGAATAGCAAATATGGACTTTTCTAACAAAATAATAGTACCAATTTCGACTTAAATTAGATGTGCTATTACATATGCATCTGTTTATATCTACTATTGACAATGTGTTGGATCTCAGGTGTCTCCTAACCCTAATCCTGGTTGTTCTTTGTAATCCAACCAGTAGACAACGTACAGGTTTCGGCTCCTGCCGACGACAAGGCGCAGCCTCCGATCCACAGTGTGACAAAGCTTCCAATCCCCTCGATTGTAGCTCCTCCGGCAAGACCCCTCAGGGACCCCGTCCTGGAGGAGCTGAGGAAGCTGAGCCAGGACCTGCGCAACGTCCGCCTGCACGTAGACAACCACTTCAAGGGCACACACCGCTCGCAGGAGTGGCACATGGTCGGGATAGTCATCGACCGGCTGCTGTTTGGCCTGTACATTGTCTTCATCACCATCAGCTTGATCACCATCGGCTGCCTCTGGTTCATGAAGATCTGAGCGGTGTGTTTAGGTCCTGCGCAGTGGTTCGGTTGTGGCAACACGATGATGATGGTGCTTCTTATAAATCATATGTAGAGATTGATCTCTACATATGATTTATAAGAAGCACCATCAGGCTATTGTAGCCTTTTGCCAAAAGGTGAAGAAGATATCCTCAATTAACCTTTTCATGAACTCTTCAAATGACCTTTGTATGAACTCTCACTTATATAATCAATGAATCATAATTTTCCTCTGTATATATTTCCATACAATATGATTGCCTCTGTAACATATGCAGCCTGCATAGGTTGGTGCTTGTGCAAGTTGTTTATGACCTATTTAGCAACACCTGTCTCCTGTGTTTTGCAAAGGTTGTGTAGCCGCTTCGGTAAAAACGGCCTTGAAGAGATATGAATGTTCCAGGCTACTGGTTTCTTAGGGAGACTCCGCCTTATCCACCACTAACAGAATGCACCATTGTAATAACTAGATAATTCTTTAAGAACGCCTTCATGCTCAGCTTATATATATTTCTGCTAATGCCAAGAACTCTTTGTACTTCTCCTGTGTACCCTGTGATGTCACTTGGACGAGTTACCCAGCCGTCATTAAATTTTCTTAAAGCGGTAAGAAGTCGTACTTTGAATTTCTTCTCTCCGCACCATCTCAGCCAGCGAACCTGTAGGCGCCGCGGGAGGCCTAGTCCAAAGAAAATCTTCCACAAAGGCAGAGTCCGCAGTATATTGGTAATGTTAAGAAACGCGTAATGCAATGTAAAACTCATGTTTTTTTTCCATTGTGAGATGGAAATATATATGGATATGGATGGATATTATGATGCAAAAGGCAGATGGGTGTGTAATGGTTTGGATCAGTGAGTTTATTGTGGATTAGAATGGCTGAGGGTAGAGGTGTTAAAATACAATGGTTGGATGATTATTGGAGGTGTTGAAAAAAACAACCACAGATTATGATTGGTCTGCATCTGGGCGTGTGTGTGTGTGTGTGTGTGTGTGTGTGTGTGTGTGTGTGTGTCGGTCTACTTTGCCAC
>OMKR01110475.1:11481-26986 GCA_900302355.1 Cyttopsis rosea | reverse complement strand
GGGGCCCCCCGAATCGGAACCACCGCGACAGCGCGTCGCGCGGCCAACCCCCCCTGACGGCCGCGCGGTGCGCGCCTCCGGGTACCCACTTTTTTCACTGCTGTGTTATTGCCGTGTTACAGGCACTTTTTGGAAAAATGCATTTATTTACGGTAATTAAAATTTTTAATTCTTTCTAAATTTAGCTGGTGCGGCTTATATTCAGGTGCGCTCAATAGTCCGGAAATTACGGTACTCATTATTGCCGCTGGTAGTTTAGAAAAGACCATTTACTAAATAAATTCTTCCTACCTAAATGTAACATGCACAAGTTAAAAGGCTGATTTGGAATGCCTTTAAGGTCAGCTTGATAAACCCTGCTGTACATTGCACCAATACCTTCGTCCTAACTTCATGGAAGAACTGTCACTGATCTGGTGCACATGTCAAGACAGGCGGCTCATTCGCCAACATATGTACAATAACATGTAATAACACTCCACTTTAAGCTGAAATGTGTAGAATTTAGCGGCATCTAGTGGTGAGGTTGCAGATTGCAACCAACTTAATTCCCCTCCGTGTAGGAGAAGCTACGGTGGCCGCAAAACGCGCGAAAAACGCAACGGTCCCTCTCTAGAGCCAATGTTTGGTTTGTCCGTTCTAGGCTACTGTAGCAACATGGCAGTGCAACATGGCAGCCTCTATGAAAGGGGCTCCCACTTCCTATGTAGATATAAACTGCTCTTTCTAAGGTAACAAAAAAACACGATTCTTATTTTCATGGGATTATAGACTAATTAACCTCTTAAGATTCAGGCCCATTTCTTGGGTTCCGAGTGAGGTGGAGGGGTTGGAGTTTGGGGTGGTGGTGTGGGTCAGCAGTTGGTACCACATACAAGTGTCTTACACCTTCAGAAAGCTGAGACCCTAAGGAATCATTTGAGATGCAACTTGACACAGTATGTCAATCCTTTCTATTAATTAAAAGGTAATAAACATTATATTTGTAATTGCGCCTAATAAGATTATTAATATTTTGAGTGTAAAGGGGCTTTAAACATTTATACTCATGCCTAATGATGGCCATTCCCATGCTCAATTATGTGTGATTAGTTGCTGCACCAAGTTGTGGGTTGATATCATTAATTATACAGCTTTGGTACACTTTCTAGCCATTTTTGACCACTCGGGAATGGGGGAAAGGGTCAGAAATCCCCCCAAAAGGCCACCTGAACACCTCATGACCTTGAAAAACATTTTAGAAAAGTTAATGCTGTAATGCAGCATTTGTTAGATTTTGACTATTTTGATCATTGGATGACAAGCACTTCTTTCAGGTCATTTTATACAGCAAGGTCAAGTTTAAAAAAAATGCTGTCATCACTTTGAAATGGTTACTATGAGGCCATATTTCATCCCACATGAATGCAATTGGGCTCTTTGGATTCACAAGTCTATAGAGAAATAGGGAAAAGAAAAAAAGGCAAACATAACATGTTTTCACTACATGCAGAATCGGCGCTCTTTAGGACCCTGAAGCTAACTTGGCCTGTGTAGCTGTTTAGCTCCGGTATTGATGTGAAGCATACGCTCTTGTGGTTCTAATGAGCCCAATTTCATTCAGATATCTTGATGTGAGAGGTCAAGGGACCCGTTTGAAACTAGTCAATCCCATTTACTTTCCCAGCGAGTTAGCATTACATACTACACAGCTACACCTAGTTTTTGTTGATAATGGAAGCATACTGGTAGCTTACAAACTGATCACGCGAGAGTTCAAAGACAGACGGCACCGTGAACCCGCTGGCAGGTCTGCAGCACTAGAGATTAATACATACTTATGAATATTATATTCCATTTCTGCCAAGTCCGTTGCGCTACATGCCGCTAAATCTTACACACTGACTGCACCTTTAAGACCTACATACCTTTTACTGATAGTCGTCATTCAAATTCCCACTGTGAGCTAATCAGCCCTAAGGCCCACTGATCTGTAGCAAACTAAAAGACAAACCTACCACAAATCAGACATCGATAGCAATCTTAAAACGTTCATAACCATGTTGAACAAGAGTCCAGCTAATTTTCAAATTAAAAATAGCTCCACAGCTGTAGCCTACGCACAAGAGCAATGTCCTATAAAATGCTGTCATCTGTGTTGCATAACTGAGTCAGTGAATCACCATTTCTAATCTTTGCTAATCCTGTGTGTGTGTGTGTGTGTGTGTGTGTGTGTGTGTCCGTCCCTCTGTCACACTCACTCCAGAATGC
The DNA here is from genome assembly GCA_900302355.1 of Cyttopsis rosea. Lineage (NCBI taxonomy): Eukaryota > Metazoa > Chordata > Actinopteri > Zeiformes > Parazenidae > Cyttopsis > Cyttopsis rosea. The sequence goes on along the minus strand of OMKR01110475.1, from coordinate 24,736 downwards.
AGGAGTCTGACTTAAATTGGGTTGCATATTTGTCAATACCGGATCTAAATTAATTTTCTATCTGAAAAAATATAATTTCACATACATTTCTGATCCATCCTGTATTTCACACAGGCTTTTAAATGCTCAGGACTTTTTTGACATTGGAGATTTGTTTTTCATCATCGTGACCGTGAATTAATTGTGCATTGTGCAGTGAAATGGATGTTTTTATTAATAGCTCTGGAGTGCATGTAATCCATGTCAACTGCAACACCTCTCACAGGATGTTGCTTAGTAACCCACACAATGAAACTACTCTTGGGTATAGTGAACATTTCACCGCTATTTAAAACTTTTCCTTGTATAACAGTATGTTGAGTTTCCAATAAGTGTACAAGTTTTGGAATATATACAGTACCTAAAGGTTCCTTCCTAATTTAGCATGTCATGCACCAAGTCCTCAGGGTTGTCATCAGACATCAGCTACTTTCAGTCTTTAGGATTGCCTGCAAGTCATAAACAGAACAGCCCTTGTGTTTCCACTGATTATGAGATGGACTCTATCCAACACTACTCCAGGTCAGTCAATTCCGCCTGGTATGTCCACTGCAGCACTGGCCCAGGGTCTAGAAACTAAAGTGATTTAATCAGGGAGATTGACCATATGCTTCCAGTTGTAAAAAACAACTGATAAGAGAATCCATACCACTGCATCACTGAGATGTATTCAAGGATTGGTAAACTATTATGTTATCTAATGAGTATATGAGTCGTGTCACCTTTGCAACGCATTGAAAATTTCAAATGTGTGGAATGTAAAGCAGTCATAGTTAAAGGTTGTTAAAGTGATCATCTCAAAGTTTTTCATTTAAATGTCTAAAAGTCACGATCGCAAATATTTAAACACAAAGGTGATTGAGCCTATGGCCCACTAATAAAAGCCCTTGCATTTGCAGTAATACCAGTTTTAAAAACCGGGTGTCGAGTGCGACATTCCCACACGTGCACAGTCAGTGACGTGTTTTCCATCAACCAGCAGTGGTAGGTCCACCAGAGAGGGTGGGCGGAGCTAACGCAATACTTGCTCCATCTTCAACTCTGCGGCTCCTCGGCTCCAGGTGCCAAGAAGACGATCAAACTGGACTATTTACCGGAAGTAAAAGCCGTAACAAGGTTTCAGTAGGTGAACCGGTGCAGAAGGACCATTAACGTGAGCCCCGGCAGCAGCGTTCACACAGTTCACACCGCGTGTGAACTGTGTTGCAAGTAAACGTTTACCATGTCCGAACACACACAGAAAAGATTGATGACTACTGACGATGAAACTTCAAAAACAAGTGCAAATCCAAAGAAAAAAAAACAGTTGCATGTTCAGACGAAGGCAAACAATCGAAAAACCAAAGTGAAAGTAAAACACCAGTGTATCGACTCCTCAGCGGGACAACTCCTAATTTGACAGAAATATAAATTGCAGAATGCCTGTACACGGTACATGAAATCCCCAGGGCACGACAGCAGCTTGGGGAGTTCAGACTCGTCAAGGAGCTTTACATCTACAATGACCGATTCCAGGTCTACTTCAGGCTAAGTAGGGAGCAGTTTGACAGTCTGATCATGATGACAACAAATTTCTGAAAGCCGATCACTCCAACAGAACATCTGGCAATTTGTCTGAGGTGGGTGATTATGTGAAAATAAAATTACTTGGATTCTAATTATAAAACTTTTTTTAGGCTAGCCCAGGGTTTCCTAAACTTCTCTTTTCATGTTGTCAGCTAACTAATCTCCACACTCATTTCGTCACATGTAATGCATTGTATTCAGAACTATATTTCAACTACAGTAACTATATTTCAATTATAGTAAAGTTATCTACTTAGGATATATTCCCTCAGATGTAGAAGGTGCGATATTACATTAACATGATTGTTTTGCAATCGAATTTTGACTGAAAGTATTATACAGTGGTGGAAGAAGAGCTTTTACTTAAGTTAAAGTACAAATATGCACACAAAATTACTGTAGTAAAACTGAAAGTACCATGTAGACGTTTCTACTCTAAAATACTTAGAGCTCCAGACTGCAACCAAAATGGTCGCATATGTGAGTTAAAATTTCACGTGGTCACATTCGTGGGAGTGCATCAGTGGCCTCACTAGGGGGGTGCCGGACCGCACTGGGTGATACCATCAGAGGGGGTGAAACCACAGCCGACAAAACATGCGTCTTGCCCACCCAATCAAATTCTCCGCTGTCTCCTCTCTCGGTGCCTCCGCGGTGCAGAGCCCGAAACACCTTCTTTTTTTTTTTTTTAATTGAATGAGCATAAAGCTGTCCCTGCACCTGCTCAGCTGGCAGATAAAAAAAAGAAATCGTCAAATGTACTTCGGCAATTAAAATGAGACGTGACGGACGGAGCAGCAGAGCGGCGCATGGACAAGGCTTTTTGCGCGCACAAAGATGAGGACATATGCATGCGCCTTTTTATAAAAAATACATTTCTGCTGAAACACTGCATATTTTTTTCGAATGTTAATTTTCAAATTCGAACGTTATCGAACCATCATTTGACAGCCCTATTGTGCCGCAGTAAAAACAGTAAAAACACAAGATCAAACACCCAAGGGAATTAAATAAAACGTATAATAATAAAAAAAGTAAAAACATTTGTTATGTTTTCTTTAAAAATTTTATAATAGAAGATGACCTATTTTGTCAGCCACTGCTCGTGGCAGAGAAACTTAATGTTCGGATTAAAATATTTTGCAAATATCAAGTCGCGCTGTCAATCTTTCCATCAATGCAAAACTAGGGTATGTCAATTAAGAAAACTATTCATCAGCATGCAAGGTCATTGATTAATATCATGCTGTACCAAAAAAATAAAAAAGTGTGCAACCAAATGATGTGCTGGTGCGACCAACTGAGAAAGTTGGTCCCACCAGTGCTACCAATGAAAAAGTTAGTCTGGAGTCCTGTTTAGTAAAAGTACTTTTGTTTATTTATTCTATAATATGGCATTACAAGTACTACTGTACCTTTTTTCTGTGGTCAGCATCCTGATTGGTCTTGTTTTTGATAGATATAAATATAAATCCTGATTAAAGAAATGACAGATATAAATCCATAATTTCAAAACAAAATATATATAAATTACAGATGGGACCGATCCGATCCAATATCGGTAGCCGATACAGACGTCATTCACTTATCAGATATCAATCCAGCCGATCCACATGCCGATGCAAATTCCATTCCATAGCTTGCACTGGACTATGAAGTTCTCGTGTGACCCGCAAAAAAGTGATCTCGTGGGTGGTTTTTTGTCTTAATTTTATTTTCGGGTTCGGTTCTGGGTAAAGCAAAGCATTGGGTCGGTCGCAGATGTTGGATAATAAATATATTAAAATTAAAATAATAATTGGATGGTATAAACGGTATAGAAAGTACATCGGTATGAATTTGCCCTTTACGGTATGGATTTTGACTATACCGCGCTGACCGGGAGAGCCCTCACAGACGGGAGCGGGGGGAGCGAGGGGGAGGTACGGCGGAAAAACAAAACAATCGTGGCAATATGTTGCTATTTTGGTGATGGAAAGACTGCAATAAAATATATTAAATTATTTTGTGCCTGTTATTATATATTATTTATTATATAGAATTTATACAAGTAATAACCTGGAGGTTCAATTTTAATAATCACCGGACCCACACGATATCACCACGTCCAAATCCTCCTACAGTTTTTATTCAAGTCATTTAATAATCCAGAAAAAACGGCATCTCCCGGCTCCATCAATACAGCACAAACCTCAGCGAGACGTTGACCGTGCTTTACCCCTTCAGAAGCATTTATATTATATTCAAGAAAAGGGATCTCTGGTATCTGAATCAGTATCGGCACATATGTATCGGACTCGGAACTGAAAAAAGTGGATTGGTGCATCTCCAATATAAATATAAATCCAGATTTAAAAAAAGAAAACCCACATTTAGTACAGTTAAAAGTGTTGAAATTTGCTTTGAAACGTGGTGTAAAAGTCTGTACTTTGTTACTTTCCAACACGGTTATTATATCATTTATTTCAGATAGCTGCAACTGGTGACTCCTACACCATCATTGCCTCCAGTTACCGGGTTGGTATCTCCACAGTGGCAGACAATGTGCCAGGTGTCTGCAAGGTCATTTGGGACAGGCTGGTGGATGAATTTCTGGCTGTGCCAAAGGCTACAGATTTGAGGGAGTTCGCCCAGGGGTTCAAGGAGAGGTGGAACTTCCCAAACTGTGTGGGAGTATTGGATGGGAAACATGTGGTGATCCAGGCACCACATAACTCAGGATCCCAGTTTTATAACTACAAGGGAACATATTTGGTTGTACTTCTGGCACTGGTCTATGCCTGGTATCTTTTCAGGGTGGTGGATGTGGGAGCTTTTGGTCAGAGCAGTGATGGGATCATGGGGAGGGAAGACAAACTGGATCTCCCAGAAGATGCTGACCACCTGGGGCCCTTGCCTCACATCTTTGTGCCAGATGAGGGTTTTCCTCTCAGGTGAATCTGTTGATAAGTGATATCGATAACATGAGACGCTATGCATGGTCTTTCGTCTCAAACGCAAAATTGTTCTCATCATCCCTCAAAGCCTTGTGGGTCCTCTGACCTACAGTCTGTGGACATATTTTTTAATGGACAAATTTAACTTTTATTGCTTACCATTGATTTTTATTGTTTGTTGTTTTGCTAATACTATATATATGATGTTTCCTTATGTTGATGCTCTACCTATTTTTGGAAAAGCTTTTCATTGACCTTGTTGTAAATAGGCTGTGTGTTGTTGTTTTTCTTATTTACAAGGAGGAATATGCTCAGGTCCTACCCTGGGAAAAGCCTTCACCGTCCACAGAGGATCTTCAACTACCGCCGAAGAGTAGTTGAGAATGCCTTTGGCATTCTTGCAACCCAAGTGGAGGATCTACCACCGGGTGATTGGAATGAATCCTGGGAATGTGGATATGATTGTGAAGGCAACCCGGGACTCTTGCAAGCTGAGCACATCCCTGTGCTGCGAAAAGTGAGGAGTGTGGGCTCCAACTCCCAACTCCTCTAAAGAGGCACTAGCTGCACGGGACACCTTCAGCTTCCTGCTTGCTGCTGGTGAAGGGCCCTGGCACAATCCTCCGTCCTCTGCAACCCACACCTACTTCTTCTGTTGCTCTTCAAAAAGCCAAAGGCCATCCATTAAGAGCCACCCATTTATTAATGAAAAGGCTTTTTTCTATTAACATTGGAAATTAAACAAATTCACCAGATATAACTATACAAAAACAACAGCACTTCACACATTATTTATTTAACACATGGAATACACTGAACTACACTAAACAACAATAAATGTAGATGGGTGAATAATTAAGGCTTAAACTGTGTGCGTGTATGTGTGTTTGTGTGTACATTTGTGAACTAGTGTAAAAAATCGGAACTGAACTATAACCTTAAAGAAATTAGAAAAATCAAACAAAAAATCCTCTATTTTTACTTCGCTTCTTTTTTCTTTCGGCAGCCTTCTGAGTCATGGAGGTAGGCTGAGGAAAAGCCACTCCTTCTCATCTGTTGACTGGCCGGGCACCTTCAGACCTCAAAATCTCCAGTCTTTCCCCGCCTTCTCTTTCATCCCTGGCTTGACCGCTGAGGAGCTGGAGGAGCAGGGGAGACTGTGGGAGCCTGACAAGTGGACAGGACACCTCAGGGACCGCAAGTGGTGTAGACACGGTTCCAGAGAATGTTCTCGGCGGGAGGAAGGGAATTTGATTCCTCGGGAGCCAGGGACTCGGGGGCGTAGACAGGGGGTCGTCTGACTCTAGGAAGGACATGTTGAGGATGAAGGTGTCCGTGTTCTGTGGCTGAGCCTGGGGGGATAGGGTGGGCTGGGGACTGTATGTTTCGTCATCGGGGATCATGTTTGAGGAGGTAGGCCTCTCTTTGACATGTGGCTCTGGGAAGCCCATCATAGGAAAATACCTCCATATGTTTTTCTGCTCTGCCCCGGCACCACACCTCTTCTCACGAACAAGCTTCCTCTCCTTTATATACCTGTCCCTGAGGTTCTTCCAACGCCTTCTACATTCATTGTCTAAATAAAGGAGGGTGGGATTACTACAGTATCTTATATCTTAATGAAATGAAAAATTATGGATTGAAATGAAAATTGGACCGCTGTCATTACTTCTACAACCGGAATATTGTTTATGGTATTATTTTAAGTTCAGTTGGTCTGTATGAAATATTACATGATCATAGCTTGTAGGTAATATTTATTGGCCATTGGTCATATATCGCAAATCTCCACTGCACCTGGTCTGCCCACTTGGTAGGAAACCTGTTTCCATGACAGGGATTTCCTTCCAAAGTCCCGATAAACCTGTAAGGATGGGTTGTAGAGCTCAGGGAATTCAAAGTTTGGACCACTAAAATCAGCTTCTCCTCCATATTGCACAGGTACTTCCTGTTTGCTTCACCTCTTATTTCGATCTGCCCAGCGGGGATTACGTCACGGCGTGCCGCGCAGTGCTGCACCTATGTTTTGCTCAGCGCTGATCCTGCACGGCGCAACCAATACACACCAAAGGAGTTTAGAGCGCAGCACACATCACGTCCTATGTGAACGGCCCTTAAGTCAGCCTGTTTTCATCGAATTCCACCTGACAAATTCCATTCCAACTCATCAGCGCTTACTTTTGAAATAATCATTGAACATATGCTAATTAAAGCTGGAAAATTGCAGCTATTCTATTTTATCGTCTCGGCAAAGTTTTTCAGTGAATTATGGCTCACAACTCCGTTCTACGAATGGCCTTAAATAAAAAACAACAGTCAAGCACCACTTTCCATTTACAACGGGAAATAAAAGGAGGATAATCAGGTCTGGTCAAGATTCCTGCTGAAGTGTTATTTTTTACAGACGATTGATTCAAGATTCAAGGCCAAAACAATCAATGAGCACAGATGACTCATTTAATTGACATTATTGTTAAATGTGAAGAAGGAACGCTGCTCGCTTTCATCAGGACAGCAGTCGTAACCCAAACTCTGGCCACTATACCCTCACATCTCTCATTGCAACTGCAATCTGTATTTCATCAGTAATCACGCGTGAGCCTGGTCTACACTGCTCAACGTCCTGGGTCCTTGACCGCGAGTTTTGTCCAAAAAAAACCAATGTTCTTCCTTTTGGAGACCTCCTTCTCGCCAAGGTGCAGGACGCTGTTAAAACGAGGGCCTGCTGAATCCGAAAATCTGACATTTTTCGGAGGCGTAATAGTAGACACTTGACAATCTCCTCCGATTTCCATGTAATCAAAACTTGTGAGTGAGTAAGTGTTTGTACACAATGCAGCGTGATGCGTTCTCAGTCATTGTCAATAGAATATTCTCCATATTCTTTCCCGAACCCCGACTGTGTCGACTGTGACTGTGATTGTGCCCGTGCTGCTGAAATCAATTTTCTGTTATTTCTTCCATGCGAGCGCTTTCCTCCCAGTATATGCGTATAGTATGTGTGCGCTGTGGTTTAACATCTCGGTAGATTTGTCTGTGTGAAGTCATTGCCAGGCGAGCGCAGAAAAGGATCATTTGCATATTCCACGCGATGATTTTTTATTTTACCTCCAAACCCCATGAAGGAAGGCCTCGGGCGCCTGTGTGAAATCCTGTTGCAATGCCGGAGTTTGTTTTCAAAATGGAATCTTCCGGGTTTCTCAAACAAATTTTTGACTTATTCCGACAAACTGATCAACTAACAATATGAAAATATAAAACAGCAAGTTTTATTTTATTTTATGGACATTTAATAATTTTTTTTAATGTGTACCGGGAGCCCTGGTCGACATGCTGGGGATCCTGTTCAGCCACATTTAAAGCCAACACTGGGATCCTTGTTTTTGCACACATTGCAGAGTTAATAACCTCCTGAGACTCACTAACCTTCTTGCCTGAAGTCACCTTTTGTAAATACAATGACACAGATGCAGACATGTCTGTATTTATTGTTTGTGTACTCAAAGATAGAAGACTGAGCTGCACATTTGCATAGATAGACTTAGCGGTTATATCCAGACCATTTACCTGTGTTATGGCTTCTTCAGTTTCCATATTCACAGGATTACTGTATTATTATGTGTGTTTTGAAGTTTAAATTGCGGGAGTAAACTAAATTGCTTTTACCCAGTATATATTTGACTCCCTTACCTGTGATTTGGACAATGGGGTGCATGAAGGAAAACAATGTGGCCATTAGCGCTCGGGTTGTTCCCGGCCGTAGGACTGCGCATGGGGAACAATAGGCTACTGTACCACTCCAAACATAGGCCGTGGGGCCTCACTGGAGGGCTGTCAGGGATATAATGCACTGCTCTATTTAGTGTTCTGTTTGTGCAGTTGTTATTTCTGCCCTTGGGAAATGTTTTTCAAAGAAGACACTTCAGTTTAAAATGTAGTCATAATGGTGTTAATTTGAGAGGATTTATCTGTCCCGACACTTTGTTTCTTCATCTTTCCTTGGCGTTTTTATCATGCATTGCCTGCAGCTCTTCGGCGGGCCTTATTAAACCCTATGCCACTTTAAAAATAGCACACCTGTTTGTCGCCATGCGAGCATGTCAGTTGCACTCGAGAGCCCCCCAGCAGAATGACAGGTGGAGAGCGTTTCCATGGACCAATCCGGGAAGACTGGGCGGGTCCATCAGTAGCAGAGAGAGAAAGCGGTGTGTATATCTATTGGTCCCAGGCCAGAGAGCTAAACATAGTGCAACTAGTAGAGCTATCACTTCATATTAGAGGAGGCAAAAGAAGCAGAGGTAGCATGGATTTGCTCTTGCAGTGCTGTTGACCACCTCAGCCAGAAAGGGCAAAAACTACAACTATTAGAACTACTGCTGGTAATACAACTACACCTCCACCATGCATATCCTGAAGTCCCGTTGCGTCATCAGGTCAGTATAGACACCCACTTTGCAGTTCCTTTTGGACTGTCCTGGTCATGTTGATGTTGTTGCTGTTGCTGTTTCTGTTTGTACTGATTGTTTCCTGTGCACGGTCTTGAGTGTGACCTAGACAAGGACAAGGACTTTTTCTGTGTTTTTGATGCTGAAGTTCTCACAATCCTGCGGGTGTGTGTGTGAATGTATCTACCCAATTAAAACTTGCTGTGTGCAACTGTTTGAGGTGTGTTGCAATACCACCATTTCTAGTCAGGCCTGAAGTGTTGTGTAATGTCAGTGGAATAGACAGATACTGTAGAAGCTTGATGACAGGGAGGCAGACCACAATGGGAGATTGAAAGGCCACCCAGACAGTATTAAGTGTTTAAGGAACTTGGAAATAATACTGAAAGCCGTTCAGTTCAAAGCAATTTGAGGTTTTGACATGCACACACCAAATGATTATAGACAGACTCACCATCATAAAATCAAACATGTTTGATTGAATTGTGACCTGGCCAATTGGGATCGTATTGAGACATATTTGAGTCTTTCACTCACACACACATATCGATGACAGCTACAATTCTACAGCGTAACTACCCTGGACTACCACGACTCTACCCCATCTCAAATCGTTGCCAAATCGGCCGTGAAAATCATGTAATGTGGCCCTAGTTTGAGGCTGATGGCACTGTAGTCAACCTAGTTGTACATGGACTTGGCAAAAGGGAAGTTGATCAAAGATTGCAGTAAAGCATTCTTTGAATCGTGGAGGAATATCCTTTCAGACACAAGGTACAACGGTTTCAACGTGCACCATCCAGTGCCAACTCAGGGAAAGGTGGTGCTATGGTCGGAGACCCAGGAGGACCCCACTGCTGAGATTGAGCCAAAATCCTTCTGGGAGAATGTGCTGTGGACAGATGAGTCCAAATTAGAGTTGTTGTGAAAATCTCATCAAGTCAAATGAAGCTGTCTAAGAAAGAACACTGTCCCAGCAGTCAAAAATAGAGGAAGTTCACTGATGTTTTGGGCTTGCTTTGCTGCCTCTGGTACTGGGTGCCTTGGATATGTGCATGGCATCATGGAATCAAGAGATTATCAAGGTATTTTGGAGCGCAATGTTGAACCCAGTGTCTGAAATCTGTCTTTGTTGAAGGTCACGGCTCTTCCAGCAGGACAATGACCCAAAACGCACTTCAAAAAAAATATTCAACACAAACCACTCGACTGTTCTCAGCTCAACTCAGTACTTACACCACTCAATAGGCCTAGGCTTTGTGGGACGGGTGGGGTGCAAGCTATTAGGGTAGCGATGTGGCCGGTGGCCACCTATATTAGCTTAGAACACATACAGACCCACATACACACACCACACCTCACTCCAAACAACACACCACCAGACCAGGATCTGCGGGGCCGGAGGGGTGGCAATTTTAACTGCATATACCAACAGCACACATTGAGCACTGGGGTTTCTGGGGTGCTGGTGGGTTGGTGCGGGGGTGTGGTTGGCCAGGGGGCGACTGGGTGGGCCCCCTGGTGCCGTAGTGGTTTCTGGCCTGTTGCGACCCAGCAGGGCTGCGGAGAGCGCTGCAGAGTGCTTTCCATGGCCCTTTGGTGGCTGCTCGGCATCGTGGGTGTGGGTTGCAGTGTGGGGGGCGGTGGTCGACCTTCCTCCCGCTTGTGCGGCTTCTCTGTGGCGGGTGCCAGGGGTGGTGGAGAGGCCGCATATCTGGCTGTCTACGGGCGTAACATCCTTATCCCTTTACTGCCTTAGCTAACACAGGAAGAGGCCACATGCCGAATTGCTGTTCCAATTTCCGTCTACTTAATTAATTATGTTTTGTCAATATATGTTGTCATCTGAGGTTTCTATGTTTATGTCTTTCCATGTACATGTTGTTGTTTGATTCAATGTGTATTTGTCTCACCCGTGGTGATTCTCCCCCTCCTGGAGAAGTATTGATGATTAGTTGTTTATAATCAAAATATGTCAAAACATGGTCAGATCGTGCTCCAAAGAGGGGGATTGGTGGCGGTCTTGTAGAACAAAAAACCTGTGCTCTTGTCATCCCACAGGTCATCCCCAGGACACAGTTATTGCAAACAGTATTTGTTGATTAAATAATGAATAAAGAGGGCATTGCAGGTCAAGAATTTGAACTCCATTTGCACATCAACTCTGTCCTAGATGCAACGGCATACAAATACTGTTGTATGCCAAGCATGCTGACAGTACACAAAAAAGAAATACAAAAAAATACAAAAAACAACAACGAGTGGACTGGACAACCTTCAGAGTCGGGAGGACTCTCCATTGAGCCACAGAAATAAATTATGTTGATCAAATCTCAAAAAGAACTGTCTGGCCCCATTTTAATTTACCCCAGGAACCTGCAAAGTAGGTTAACCAAACAATTAATTCTGCAGCCAGTAACATGTTTGATGCCATTCCATTGGCTGTATCGCCTTATCTTGTAGTCTGCTGTCCCAATGCCTTTGTAGCTGACGGCAACATGCCACAGCCTGTGAAAAAAATGACATCCCGTCAAAGAAATATGCAATCAAGAGTGATGTTTTCAGCCGTCAACAAACGCTCTCACGCTCTTGCATACATATTTGTATAAGTGACAGCACAATTTAAAAGCGGGATTGCCGGCAGCTTTTCCACATGCACCGAAATCCTTTTAACAAAATATTTTTTCCCCAGCAGGTTTGCTTTAAGGCTTCATGTCAGACAGCAAGCAGATTGTTCTTTGCTGATAATGCTAAAGCTTTTAACAGCAAATATAAAATGACGGCTGCAATTTACCTAATTTTATCGATCTAGCTTCAGTTGCTTTGAGGTCTTTTGATTAATTTGATGTTGATTTTAATACAAGTCATAATTATTTTACTAGCTCTTTAGCTGTGAGGGCTACATGGCCTTATGTGCAGGTGATCATAATGAATGTTCAAAATGGGTTTTACTTGTTCTCCCTTTATCTGTCTCTATCTTGTACATGACCACATTTTTACTGTCTTGTAGGTTTGTAGGTTATTTGTAGGTTCGCTTTATTGTACATGGCAAATTGATCTATCTTCTAGTTAGTGTTTAGGTTTATGTCCATTGCCATTTTATTTCTGTCTGTCTGTCCGTCTGTCTATCTAACGCAAACAGGAGCGGAGCTCAATCTGGGAATGAGCCAGAGGAATATGGTGGGTGTGTGTGTGTGTGTGTGTGTGTTTATTTATCCTTCCGTAATGTCACTGTGTCGGCGCCTATGAGGCTGAACTGTCACTCAGCTGTCAGCGGGATGGGCTGTTGGCAGCCGTTTGCGATGGCCCTTGATGTGAATTCACCTTGTTATTTCCACTGTGACAACTTCCATTCACCGCCCCGGCCTGTTTTGAAAGGGGAGCAGACAAAGATTTGTCATTTCTATCGCTCAGACTCAGTGGTTTTGCCTTTGTTTTAAGTATTTTTTGCGGCATTTGAAACTGTAGTTTGGTGCCCTGCAAGGTGTTGCTGTTGTTGGTGACATTACATTGGGTGTCATAGATTCTGTTCTCCCTTCAGGTCAGACGTGTTAGTGTGAACTAATCTACTATACATATATATACATCTCTCGTGCTAAAGAATGAGCATGTACTGTACATAATGTCTGTTACTGGAGAGAAAAAAAAAGTTTTGGCATTGACTAATTTATGTATGTATTTTTCAGATGTTTGATATCGGATGTATGTTTTGGCTGCTTAAGGCAGCATTTTGTAACTTTTGGTATTTGGTGCTCCTACAGTTTCTGAGTGCAATTGCACTTTTATACCACTGTCGTAAAACTCGGTACGGTGTCTGGAAATAATTTATTTTACCGGACAAATTTGAACTATATCGGTTACGTTTCAATAACAGTTACAAATGCAAATATAATGTACACGTAGGTTACAGCGCCCTTTGCACGGACCTCGCCGCTTCCCGGAGGCTTGGACTGAGTGCTCACTGCGCCCTCTCTCTCAGCACCTGCGGGTCCCGGGTGCTTCGTCACGCTCTCTTTCTCTTTTTAGTTTCCTCCGTCAACGTCCTGTTTGGTCTCTTCGCCTCTGCTTATGTTGTTCATACTGACAATATCGCGGAAGTGACGTAGTGCCGTAAAGTGTAACGCACCTTTCATACCCGAACACCAAAGTTACAATAACAGGCGTTGGGGGGGTGGGGAAGTGCCATTCTCCATATTACAAGTCAGTGTACCATCAAAATGATTTTGAAGCTGTTATTTTAAGGTAGAAAAGTGACATAATATTGATTTA
>OMKR01110459.1:0-10772 GCA_900302355.1 Cyttopsis rosea | reverse complement strand
CCCCGCATCCTTCCTTCTTCCCTCCTTCCTTCTTTCCTCCCTCCCATCTTACCTTCCCTCCTTCCATCCTGCTGTGCCCGTTCAAAACGTGCCTGTTCGGGAACGGGCTAATAAGGACAGAGGACCTTTCTTCCTTCCTGCCTTCCTGCCTTCCTCCCTCCCTCCCTTCTTTCTTCTCTCCTTCCTTCTTCCCTCCCATCCTTCCTTCCCTCCCTCCTTCCATCCTTCCTCACTCCCCCCTTCTTCCTCCTTCCTTCCTTCCTTCCTGCCTTTGCTCCTCCACTTTCTTCCTTCTTCTTCGCGACATGGTTCCGGATTCCACTTTCGTGAATTGCCAATGCCGACAAAAACAAATCAAAGTTTATTGATATTACACGTGTCGCGTGTCCAAATTGAAACAAATTAGACACGGCACGTGCTTGGGTTCCCAGCAATTAGATCGGATGAACGGTTGTCGAGATAATCAAAGGACATACATACAGACGTCCAGAAGGACAGCGATTGCTTGCTTTCTTGGATTGATGGATAGATGGATAGATATGCCTTCATTCACTCATTATACAATTTTTCGATGTAAACCTGATCCACATCTCCCATTTTTCCTTGTCCTTTTTTTTCTATTCTTCTCCAAACCCGTTGGTTTTTCACAAATGAACTGTTCTTCCGTTTTCAACAAGTGTATCTGTCAGTCTTTTCGTTTATTAATGTGCTCCGACGCACAAAAATCTGCTGCCCAGTCGCCGTCTTATTTTGGAGCAAAACAAAAGCTTGATAAATCAGCCGCAGTTGCTTTAACACAGCAATCGCATTAGCTTCACCGCAGACCATTTAGCAAATTCACCCCAGTCATGCACGTTCCACCGCCCGAAATAATCACTCAGCACGGGGAGAATTCCTCCACGCAAAGTAAAATGCGCAACATTTTTCAACATCCTGTGATTTCATTTCTATGTGTCATAATTGTCCGTGATGCTCAGCAGGGCAAAGTGGTTTCCTAAGCATATGCAATGTATACAATGGCTATAAAGAGAACCTCTGAGCTGAAGTCAACAGTCTACCTTGTGTAGCATATTGATAAAGGCTGTTTTCTGGATAATTTTCGCCAGATTTAAAAAGAAAAACGGTATATTGTGACATTCCTAACGTGATTTCAATACTTTCTCATTATCGTGCCGTCCGCCCTCAATCAAGCACCGAATAAACCAAAATGTTTTGCCAATTTTAATCCTGCAAACTGCTTAGCACCTGCTCCCCCTTACATCCGAGAATCAAGTAAATTAGATTCGCTTCACAACTCTTCCTCTCGCTCGGGTTATTACTTTTTTAACACAGCTGGGGCCCCCGTTTCTCCTGTATCTTCAGTCTGCGGGATTTCACAACAGAATTAGAGTGTTGATGATGACACAAAACCTGCCTGCAGATAACATGATTCTGTCTTCTTTGTGTGTGTGTGTGTGTGTGTGTGTGTGTGTGTGTGTGTGTGTATGTGTGTGTGTGTGTGTGTGTGATGCATGTTATCCTCTAGGTGCAATGGGCAGAGCAGCAGATTGTAAGAAGAAGAACAAAGAGGGACGACTACATGGAACCAATAGACCCCGAATTTCCCAAACAGTGGTACCTGGTTCGTACTGGCCTCCTCCTTATTTTTATTTTTAAGAATAATCAAACACGCCCACCACACACATTGTAAACATGTGCAGAGATGGGAGATGTCAGAGTGCCTCTCTGACATCACTGACTGTGTCAAACTATAGTGATGGCGAAAATGTGAAGTGCTAAAAGCCAGAACAAGGAATATTTCTGCCTTTCGTCGAGCTGCATGATGTTGACACAAAATGTTGAATAGAATGCCAAGATTATTACGCATCTTTAACCTGTTAAAGCAACATTATGTAACTTTTTTACCTTAAAATAACAGCTTCAGAATCATTCTGATGCTACACTGACTTGTAAAATGGAGAATGGCACCTCTTTCATTCCCGCGCACGCCCCCCAACGCCTGATCTGGCACTATGTAACTTTGGTGTTCAGGTACGAAACCGCGGGAAAAGTGTGTTACGCTTTACGGCACTACGTCACTTGTCACTACGGACATTAGGGTTGCCGCGGTTACCGGTGTTACACGGTGTTCCGGCGTACACCCATGATTACATTACTAGAGAAATAAAACCCATTTAGTTCATTTTTGTGTATCACCGCGCATGTTCATCCAATAATTAAACTCAAACTGTGGTGCAAAATGGCAGCGCCCGTGGAGGAGAATCTACGGTGGCCACGAAACTCGCGAAAAACGCAGAAGTTCCTCTCTAGAGCCAGTGTTTGGTTTGTCCGTTCTGGGCTACTGTAGAAACATGGTGGTGCAACATGGCGGCCTCCGTGGAAGGGGCTCCAGCCCCCATGGAGATATAAATGGCTAATTCTAAGGTAATGAAAACTTATTCTTTTATGGGATTACACACTAATTAAAACATACTTATGAATATTATATTGCATATTCCATTCCATTTCTGCCAATTCCGTTCTGCAAAATGCTACTATTTCTAGACACATATACAAAGTATACGCACTTGTTGCCAGCTCATGGCAGGTTTTTAGTATGTGATTGAAAACAGTTGAGTTGGAGCATGAGGCTTTTGAAATACAATTTAAATTGCCTATGTATCACTTGCCAGTTTAGGTCATTTTCTTTGGCATGCAGATGGTCAGAAAGGATAAATAGAGTTGTGTTGTGAAACAGTGTTTAGTGTTGGTGTGCCAGCACGAAATATGCTTTTTTTGCTGCTCAATAAGCCAGGGTATTTCTCTGGTGGTCCAAACGCTGCCGCTCGATGCAAAACGTGCACTAACTCTGCTGTTGACGTTATTCACCTGGGAAATTAGAGACCAGATTAGACACCAGACACTCATAAACTAAAATTTCCTCAAGATGTATTTATTTCCAACCCCTACTATTACTCTATATGGGATAATAACTAACCAAATATCATGTGAAGGTTTCAAGCTACCGTAATGTTGTACTGTGATTTTTCCTATATTTGCATATTGAGTTGGATTGGTTCCAACTATTTGTGATGCCACAAATTGTTCTGGTACGTGCATGTCACCAACCTAGATTACAGAAGTATGCAGGAGTGCTCCCCCTCCAGTGAGAAGACATAAAAACGGCACTGTGGTGCCAAGTTCTGCACGTAAAACTCTCCGTACAGTCAAAGTCAAGCTTCAAAGAGGAGTTCACCATAAAGAAAACACGTTTTTGAAAGGAGGGCGTCTTTAGCTGAACCACTAATGGAAAGGCTTTTATGAACCAAGAGCAGGTTGAACGATTATTTTATTACCTTAATCTCTGTAAATATCTGCAAAATGAATATGTATTAATTAAAAAAACTTCAAGATGGACACCCTCCTGCTTTTCTTTATACATATGATGCATGTATACTGCATTAACCTTTAACCTCTCTGCATTAACATTCATGAAATATTTAGTGCATTTTCAGCCTCCCCAAGGCCAATTATCTTGCCCACTCCAGATAACTGAGCACTTCAGATTTTGAAAATACAGATAAAAGGGCTTCAGTAAAGTCGATAACACGTTCTTAATCTGGAAGTTTTTTGGACGTTTTTGCCATGCAAATATTTCTGATTAAACCTTGAACATCTCCCTTATCCAGCTCAGCCAGGGCTGTGTACGCAGTAGCCTCAGCAAAGCACAGCCCATGGGAGCGCCTGAATTAGAGCCATATTCAATATCACACTGGCAGCAATTATTAATTCCCTCCTGGGCACCCAGAAAAGTGTCGATTGAATTGCTGTCTCTTAGAATACCCCCTCAGGCCTAAGTTACCCTGATAAAGTTTCCATCTTTGATTAAAAGGTGTGATGCAAGCTGAGAGATGTTGGAATAAATATGATATTAAAGCAAATGTTGTGAAGTGTGTGTTGCAAATTACATTTACATGTCTGTTTCTTCTATTTCTTCTCTTATTAGGGATTCTTTGATTCACTCTATTCTTCCCTTTTTTTGTATGCGTAAGCCATTGTCACTGCAAATGGATTAATGGCAGCTTTGACTGTCCCAGGCACAAATCACCAGTGAATGGGATGCGCAAAACCACCTCTGCCATTCAGCATTAGACCCTAATCGCCTGAAGGCTTAAGACCTCTGAGCTATTTAACCTATTCTGCATGGCTGTGACTGAAGAACCCAATGCAGACGGCTTGCACAAAGAATGCATAACACCAACACAGATGGTCAGATTTGATAGTACAGCCAACCTGAAGGATACATTCTAGACAGACTCTTTTTTTGGCTTGCTAAGAGTCAAAGATGATGCAAGCAGGGGCACAGTAGCAGCAATAATGTTTAAATTATCAGGCTGTGATGTGAGCAGTAGTGGGGTAGTATTCTGGTTACCGACATTACCAAAGGAAAGTAAGGCCCTCCTTCCTTCCACTAGCCTTCAGGTCACCTTTGGGCAAGGTTTAGTACCTGTCGGCCCTCCGATCAGGATTACGTGAATCCGTGGAATGCAGGCAGTGGATGACTTTACAGGCAATTTGAGGATATTTCAATTCATGGCTGTGTGGTCATAACCTGACACACCAGATGGTTTGTTACTTCTCGTGTGATCGTGATCTCGTGAGAATCCAGCTGCCTAGCAAGGTTAAATTCTTGCGGCCTTCCTCTGTTATCAAGCCGCTTAGTAGAAAACATGGTCAAATTCAACAAAGTTTTTCAGATCTTGGCAAACGGGGTAAGGTTGACACCAGTCACACTAATCCAGCCCGGTGGAACAGCCGTGAGCAAACAGGCGGCTCTGCACCGTCATCTAGTGACTGTTTGAAAATTGGAACATGGAATGTACAAGGATTAGCAATGTCTACAGGCAAATTGCCAAACATATTGCAAGAAATGGACAGAATGGAACTTGACATCCTTGGAGTCACCGAGACACATTGGAAGGGAGAAGGAGACTACTTGACAGACATACCAACAGTTGAAGGCAGATTTTTGTCGGACAAAAATCAAGTAATATTTGAGTAAGAGTTGCGGTATGAACAACAATACAAGAAATACAGTAATGGATTGGGACAACAACAGGGATAGAAATATGTGCGTGAAAATTAAATCAACACCAGTAAACATGACTACAACAGCTGACAAAGAATCGGCTCGAAAATAAACTTTCTATGAACAACAGAAGCAAATAAAATCAAAAAGACCTTCGGTGAAAATGTCAGTAATGGGAGACAAATGCAAAAGTAGGAGAACAAAGAGAGGAAAAGATTGTGGGACCTTTTGGTTTGAGAGACAGAAATGAAAGCGGTGAAATATCGTTAATATCGTTTTGTAAAGAACAAAAATTGATCATCACTAACACATGGCTTGAACAAAAGCGGAATGCAAGGCATACCTGGCGAGCACCTAATGGAATAGCAAAAAAACAACTATGACTTTGTACTAGTCAGTGAAAGATAGAGAAATTCAGTAAGAAATGCAACGCAAGGCCGAGAGCAGACCACAACCCAGTCGTAGTAACTCTAAAGTGCAAATTGAAACAGGTACAAAAAGGGAAACGGTTAAAAAAAACAAAAAACGGCGAGTATGCACAAAAGAAGTGGCAGATGAGATATGTGGTAATAAAACGACAGAATGCAAACAAAAATGGATGGACACTAATATCTTGAAGAAAATGGAGGAAAGACGGGAAGCAAAAAGTCAAGGTAAGACAAAGAGAGAAGTCAAACCTAAAGAAGGAGAAGCAACAAATGCAGTGTAGAAAAGCGAAAGAAGAACATTTCAACAACCTGTGTAAAGAACTGTAAGAATCGAAACCCAAGGTTTCATCAGAAGGTGAAAGATGTCAAGGCGAAAGGCACCAGCGAGTCACAATCAACAACAATGAAAGACAAACAAGGAAAAGTGCATTGAGGAAAAACCGAGCACTTAATAGATGAGGTGAGTATGTCAAGGAGCTATATGCAGGTTACGCAACCGGCATAGAAATAAACGAAATCACGGAGGAAGAAATTCAGGAAGTGATAAAGACGCGACCCAAAAGAAACGCATGTCGCAGGAGCAGTCGGAATAAGAAAATTTCAAATTCGTCATAAATAAGATCTACAAATCAGGGAAAATACCAGAGGAATTTCAGAAAAGCAAGTTCATTCCTCTAGAGAAAGTGAAAAATACTCAAGTGTGTGAAGGGCGACGGGCTGATAAGTGTTACACGTCGTGGGTCAAAGATACTGTTGCATATAATCAAGAGCAGAATAACATAATTGAGAGCAGGATTTCAGAACATCAGCTGAGTTGTAGGAAAGGACAAGGAACGAGGGACGGCATCTTCACACTAAGAAAGAAGCTAAATAAGAATAATAGAAAATCTATATCGGAACCAGGAAGCAGCCGTCATTACGGAAAATGGAGAAACAGAAGAAGTAGACGTCTTAGGAGGTGTAAGACAAGGATCTATTTCATCTCCGATTCTCTTCAATTCCTACACGGAAATGGGACGATGGAGGAAAGCGCTACAAGAGAAGAGAGGGATGAAGATAAACGGGGAGAGCGCTGCCGACACAGTTCCTCCGGCAGGAGATGAGCGGGACCTCCAAGGAACGTTAGACGGTGTGAATCGGGCGTGCGGGAGACCAACGGAGCGGCGGCGTCACGGCAAAACGACCGAAGCGGGGATTACGGGAAAAAGGTGAGATTGGGATTGGAAGATGAAAATTAAACCGGAGGGTTCAGAATTAGAGCAAGTGCACAAATACGAATATTGGGGAAGTTGGATCTATGAAGACGGAAGACGTCTGGGGGGAAAGTAGACGCGGAACCGGACAAGCAAAAATGGCTTTCCCGCAGAATAAAGAACTTCTGAGCAGCAGCGCCAACATCCCAGGGACGATGGAAGGGAAACGAGGACACGAGACAACGCATGAGACGACACGAAGAGATGGAGGCCAAAGAAGATACGAGCAAATCAGGAGAAGAGAGGCTGAGGAGAGAGAAACAGCCGGAGGACCGCGAAAGCCAAGCTCCGATCGAAGACGGCACGAGTGACTGATTGACCTATGTCCGTGACCTTTATGCCACAATTCTAAACAATGCGTCCCAACCCCCCCCCCATGAAAATGAAACCTCCTCCCTCGTTCAAGCATCAGAAACAACCCCGCAGCAATTGACACTACAGGGTGGCAGGAAAAAAGGACGACTCTGTTTTGCGTTGTATGAATCTCTATGGAAAAAGAAGTGAAGATTGTAAGTCTCTTCTGGTCTTTGATTTACACCCGGAAGTGGAACTAACACGTAGGTTCCATATCTTGCAAAGCAATAAAGAAATCGACATATCGATGGACAACCCAATGGGCCGTGTTATGGAACACCCAAAAAAAAAAGAAAATTGTGACGCCAGACAATTTATTTAGTTGCAAATTGTTTGCAATAAAGACCTTAAAGCCATGCAGAGTGATGGTGAGTGACAGAGTGGTGGTGCACCGCGGGAGGAAAAGGCTCAGAACCGACACATTTCGAGGAACCCCTGAAGCTCTGCGGCTAAAAATAAAAAGCAGAACAGGGCTAACTCAACTCCCCGGTGCAGAGCACCTGTCCCCGACCCCGGGACCACTTCCGTTTCTCCTGCTCGTTTCCAGACGCTCAGGAGGAAGCAGCAAAATGGGAGAAGAAGAAGAAGAAGAAGAAGAAGAAGAAGAAGAAGAAGAAGAGCTGAAAGCATAGTGCGCCCGAGTGATGAGAGACGACGTGGACGATTGGTTCGTATTGAACTAATCTTCGAATTGGGAGTCGTCACTCCGCCGAAAGAGCCGCAATTCGGCAACTACAGCCATTTGCCGTAATGCGTTCCATCCAAATATACAATTTCGACAGAATTTAATGATTCTTGTGAGAATTCCATTCACAAAATTGAACAAATATTTTCTCATTCACTTTAGCAACTGAATCAAACGTACGAAGAGTCGGAAAATATGAACAAATCTTTTTTTTGCCGAGTCACTCATAAAGAGACCCATCTGCCAAAAAAAAAACCCCAAACTTTTTCATCACTGCTGTACCCTAAAATCCCAAACTAGACCTGAATCGAACAATCGAGACACAGAATACTCGACGACAGCCTCTTTAGAACGGACAGAAAACAGCCTCGGTTGCCGACAGACAGACAGACGGACAGATAGAGATGGAAATCATAAGCCTGGGGGTGGCGGAGGATTTTCCGAGCAGCCGCGACGAGGCTCACCGACTCGAGAGGGAGACTGATTAAGGCTTAGCGATTGGCTGAGAGAGCTCATTTGCATGCTAACCCTCGTCTCCCCGGCGAGTCTCTCCGGCAGCAGCAGTGGATAAGGTCACCGGTGTCAGACCAGACCAAACAGACAACACTTCCTTTGAAGGCGCGTTCCTCTTCTTGATCATCCAGACACTGATGGCCCCTCAGTACCTGTCCGCTACGGTCGAAAAGGGCGGCCGCGTTCAAAACAAAAAACAAACGTCTAATTTGGAAAAACCGACACGACACAACACGAAAGAGGACTTTGCACGAAAGCGAGTGCAGCTCATAATGTAAATCCAGACAACTGTTTTTTTTACGTTATGAGCGTAGCCATGTATACTAATTTTTCCTCTCAAATGCCTTTAGAAAATTCATCAATGCACAATGCCTCAGCGAGAGGTGATTTGGCATTATTATTTCACTGGTCTTATAATAAGAAATTATTTGAATCTTAATTGCATTGGAAATAAGAATTGCTGTGCAGATCTTAAAGAGCGGTGTTGAAAGTGGTCGAATGTGTTGTTGCCCCTATGTTATATGTGATACCATGGGGATTAAATGTATTTTAATGCATGCAATAGAAAACTCGGCTTCAACCAAATGGTAAGAACGCTATTACCGTTCGTTTTAGTGTATTCCAAAGCGGTGGAGGGCTTTTTTTGGACAGCTTTAGAAGCAAAAAGAAAAAGAGTATAGAGAAATGACACAACCTCTTGAAACCATGATTCTAATGAGCCTAACCCCCAAGTCACAGGGCTGGCGGCTATAGGCGGTATAGTCAGATGTTAGGGCATACCCTCCCCCCGTCGACAGTCCGCCTAGGGCGGCGTAAGGGCTAAGGCCGGTACTGCCAATTCACACCAAGAGCGTCACCTCAGCGTCACCTCGGCGGCATGCCGCGAGGCTCCGAGACCCCTTGCGTCTTTTTACGCCTCGACTCCTAATATTTAATTGCCAAGCCTAGTGCATCAACCACAGATACAGTATAAAATCACTGATGTGCAGTCCTAATTAATTTTCCCCCACAACAAATTAAACCTCACTTATGTAAAGAAATGATTGAATATATATTTATATAAATTAATTTATATATTATTATTATTGTTATTATTATTATTATATTATAATTATAATATGTTTTTATCAAATGTACAAGAATATATCCATTACATCTTTTTCTTCATTTAAAGGACCAGCGTGTAATATTTAGTGGCATCTAGTGGAACGAAATGGAATATAATAATCATAAGTATGTTTTAATTTGTGTATAATCCCATAAAAATAAGAATCGTTGTGTTTTCATTACCTTAGAATGAGCCGTTTATATCCCCATGTGGAGAGGGTCCTCTTCCACGGACGCCGCCATGTTGCACCGCCATGGTTCTACAGTAGCCCAGAACGGACAAACCAAACACTGGCTCCAGACAGGGCCTCCTGCGTTTTTCGAGTTTCGTGTCCAACTTCGTGTAGCTTCTCCTACACGCTTGGAAGGGGAGGGCGACGGGAGGTGAATTCAGTCGGTTGCAATCTGCAACCTCGCCGCTTAGATGCCACTAAATCTTACACACTGGTCCTTTAATAATCGAACCACAAATAACTGATAACAAAAAATCATCGGAAAACACTTTATTACAGAAACAGCTCAATAAATACATATACATTGTGAAAATGCTTCCTCTTCCTCTGGGTAATGGGACGGACTGCCTGCCTTCTGCTTCGGACCCACGGAGAAGAGCCGGCACCGCCTTCCTCCTGTTACTAGCCGTAATGTGTATATATGGATTACTCATATCAGCAATAAAAGCCGTTGTATTCAAGCCAGAAGCGGTTGAGTGAAATATAAACAATGAGCGTTCAACTCACGAACTAATCCAACTACGTTAATAAACAGACTCCAAATGCAAATGAAATTAAAAGCAAAGGGTTGAAAACGAATGCAAAGATTCACTTACCCATTAGAGGCTGATACATTCCACAATGTGTAGTTTCAGTGATAGAAAGTCTGGAGAGTGCTGCTGTGAACTGGGGGTCAGTGAGGTGTGGTGCAAGACTTGCGAACGATTCGGTCATAACGAACAATTTCTCGAAATGACTGGAGAGTTGGTTCATTGGCACGCAGGCTGAACTGTGACTCGCATAATTACTGAGGATTACAGGATTCTGTGAAAAAGGGGTGCGTTTGGCGTGATTCATATTGAACGTGACTGATCTACACTTTGCATACCACCAAAATAAATTATTTTGACAGAATTAAAGACAGAACAGAACATTTTCAGAACAGTCTGAAAATGTAATTAATCTTTTTACTGAGTCACTCTAAAGACACAAATCTCCAAAAATAGCCAAACTTTTCATCACAAATAAGCCTCGAAAACAAAATAGGTCAAAAGAGGTCTCATAAAAATAAGAAGAGCCAAATTCCCAGACTCCCTCTTTCCTCCCGATCTTCCCATTCCTATCCCCTGTGTATGGCATATTCAGTTATTT
>OMKR01110458.1:14217-25648 GCA_900302355.1 Cyttopsis rosea | reverse complement strand
ACCTCTCCTCTCATCTCTCTCTCTCTCTCTCTCTCTCTCTCTCTCTCTCTTTCCACCAGGTGTCTTTGTACAGAGCCTGGAGCTCTGCATTCTGCAAACAGCTCTGCTCTGGGACAACAGGCCGAGAGAGACGTCATGTCCGCCTCCCAGCTGCTGCTCTCTGGATGGTAGACAGAGACCACCCCAGGTAAGAAACGTCCCACCACCGTCTCAGTTTAAACAGGGACAGCTGAGCGTGCTTTTAGGAGACACCAGGAAACTGTAAACTTAGTCATAGACATTTACTGAATCTCTCAGACACAAGAAAGAAATTTAAATGCAAAGAGAAATATAGTCCGTCCTTCTGCTCTAATGATTTGTGTCTGTTAGTGCAACGTCTGCCGCCTTTCATATAAAGCTCATTAGAATTGAATTGTCTATGTTATCTTATTGTGATTACATGGTTTACTCAAGTCATTGTCTAAATAGATAGATAGATAGAAAGATAGTGAAATGAAAGAAATTGGTAAAATAAAAATATTGGTAAAATGGCAACATATAGAAATGTCAATAAAACATGACAATTTATTTTTTATAAGTGACCTCAAATAAAAATAATAAATAATAAATAAATAAACAAACAAACAAACATAAAAATAAATAAACCTGAAAAATGGTCATATACAACTAACTAATCAAATACAGATAGCAGTGAACTAGAAAGCTGAAGCTAAGATGATAAAAAAAATTGGTAATGTACAATAAACCTAATGACAAAACATTAAATATAAGCCTAAAAAATGGATAAAAACCAATACAATAATAAACCAAAAATTAAACAGCAAACAGAATGGCAATAAAATATCAGATATGAGAACTTGCATTTCTTGTGAAATTAAATTTTTGCCATGTAATGGCTCTGAGCTCATCCCATGCTGCTTAATTTATGACTACGGCTGTGTGATGCGTTGACTGACTCCACTCGACTGTAGGCGACGGAAAACCAAGTAGGCTACCCCAAGAACAGACTTGTGTTCTTACAAACTATATCTTCCCATGTTTGAAATGCATGCTGGGATGTCTGGGCCGATGCATCCTCCATATTTAGGGTTGAGTGAGTTCACATCCTGATGTTTTAATGTTCTTGGCTTTCGATTGAACTTCACTTTGGAGCAGAAGTTGGGCGGTGAAAGACGCCGCCAAGCAGATCTGTGAGAACACAAGTAGGGAGAAGATAAATGGCCTTTTCAGGAGCCATGTTGGATTCTGATTCTGTGTGTCTGAGCGATGAAATGTCTTGGGGTGTGTTTGATCGCTCGGTCGGGAATTTTAAGCGGCGAAGCAAAAGCAGTTTGCTTTGTCGCTCGCGAGCCTGCTGGACGGGCCAGCTTGTGCTGCTTGTTTAGCTGATGTTAGGTTAATTACAGACAAAGGACCGACATGTTTGACAGAAATCTTTACCATGTAGATCTCTAATGAAGTCAAATACAACTCATGAAACCCCCAAAATCAAGATAGAATAAGAATAATTATTGGCTGTTGTCACACAAAGATTCGTGTTAAGATATTTGGTAGTTTGTATTATCATGATTTAGGAAGTGTTTAGGAGAGACAGGAAGTATCAATCCAGCGATGAAATGTCGCAGCAACATTTCCAAAAAACAGTGTAATCACCAAATTCAGTCTTTGGTTCTTTCAGAGAGTGGTGAAGCCATGAAGAAGGTCTTGTTGCTGCTCCTCCTGGTGGCGGAGGTGCGGTCCAAGTCTCACAGCAGCTCCTGGTGTGAGCCGGGCTGTGCCTGCCGAGGGGAGCTAAAGTTCACCATCTGCTCGCCGGGGGTCTTCACCGACCTGCCAAGGTCCATCCCCTCCAGCACGGAGCTGCTGGACCTCTCTGATAACCTCATCACCCTCATCCCCCGCCGCTCCTTCAGCTCGGTGCGCAAGCTGCGAGTTCTGCTCCTCCAGAGAAACAACATCAGCGTGGTGGAGGACGGGGCCTTCTCTCAGCTGGAGTTCCTCCAGAGGCTGGACCTGAGCTGGAACCGCATCTCCAGCCTGAGGGAGGGCTTCTCTCTGGGCCTGGGGTCCCTGCGCGAGCTGCAGCTTGCCCACAATGGCATCCAAACCCTGGACAGCAAGAGCTTCTTCCACCTGGACGGCCTCCAGAGGCTAAACCTGACCGGGAACCCCGTGCACTCTGTCCAGCTCAGGACCTTTGCCTCCATGAGCACCCTGAGGCAGCTGCATCTGAGCAACAACCAGCTGACGTCCCTCAATAACGGGGTGTTCTCCATGCTGCGCTCCCTGGAGGTGCTGAACCTGGAGGGGAACCAGATCAGCAACACTGAGCTGGGCGTCTTCAAGCCCCTGACCAGCCTGGCTCTCCTCAACCTGGCCCACAACCAGCTGACCACCATCCGCTTCAAGACCTTCCTCAGCCTCCACACCTACAGCACCCACATCCTCCTGGAGGGAAACCCCTGGAACTGCGACTGCGACCTGCAGAGGGTGTTCCGGAAGCTGCGCAGCGTCCAGAGACTCTTCCTGGACGACTACTACAACCTGAGCTGCCAGGCACCGCCCGTCCTGGAAAACTACCGGCTGATGGACGTCGACACGGAGCTGTGCATCGCTGAGACGGTCACCGTGCTCATCATCACCGTCACCGTGGTGATCACCGTGCTGGCCGCCATGGTGATGGCTGAGAGGAAGCGGAAGAAGAAGAAGAGAGGGAAGCACTGGACGCAACGGGGAGACGCGTCTGACGAGTCGGACCACAACTGACGTCTTGCTCGCTCACTCTCTGTTGCTCTCTCTCTCTCTCTCTCTCTCTCTGCCTCTCTCTCTCTCTCACACTATTTCCATCAGTACATTCAACTCAAATATTGCCAACACATCGGTTTTGTATTATATAACAGAGTCGACAATCTTTCTTTATATCTCAGAGTCTTTCCATCTGTTAATGTGTCTGTCTTCCTGTCTGTCTTTCTTACTGTCTATTCTTTTGTTTCTTTGTAATGATTAGGATTCAACATTGTGAGATTGTAATGATTGACCAATGTCGACCAACTCTCCTCCATCTACCATGTTGCCCGGTGAGTTCCCTAACGTCCGGTTGCCAGGTAACATCTAATCTAGTTTTTTTATCTTGTAGTCCCTGCTGCTGTCTTTTGCTGTGTGTGTTGCTGGTTTTTCTCGCCTGTAAAGCCTGATTCACACCGAATACGACAAACAACAAGAATAAACCGGAAGTCCGTTCATTCCTATGGAGAGTCGGATTCGCGTGAAAAGCTGCGGTGCTGAATTTTCGCATCCGATCAAGGCTCTGGGATGCGCTCAAAATTTTCAACCCATGTGACAAACGTGCAAGTTTTTAAATTTTAAGCGTTAAATGTCCAGCTGAGCAAACTACTCGCTGTTGTTCTGGAAAAAACAAGCTTTCCCATTTTCCGCAAAACTCAAAACGCAGTTCACCCGACAGCCACTAGGGTCCCGCTGTCGGATGCGGAAACGGTGTGAAGCGGGCTTTAGGGATGCAGAGTATATCACCGCCTCAGGACACCAACTCATGACAGTTTAGTTTTCTGACTTTTCTCAAAGCCGTTTCATACCGAGCGAGAATCTCCACCGGGATAATTTGCACGGAACAAAATGGGTTCTAATGGATACAGGAAACTTTCACATCAGCCTGCAACAAGAAAAAATATCAGCTGTCAGTCAGTTTACCTTTTGCGGAATTCCTTCTGGACCAATGAAAACTTCTAGCCTGGGAACCGGACGAATCTGCGAGCTTGTGTTTCATTTGCTCTGGCAGATACGTCTGGGCCCCCTCCCATTCAAACAGATTTCCAACCGACCATGCCATGGTCGAGCCAATCACAACCGTTTATCTAATATGGGGCGGGGTTTGATACGATGAGGAGCGGCGTTGAAGGACCTTACCAAGATGGCTGTCGCCGACGTGGAACGGTCTGTTGAATCCACTATCGCGACAAACTTTTGTTGATAAGAAAGATGTGTTTGCCGTACTTCCTACAGGATTTGGTAAAAGTTTAATTTACCAACTGGCACCGCTTGTCGCCATTTTTCCGTCATTCAGCGCTACGTCACACTTGTCGTTGCTCTGATTGGTTGCAGGTCTGTCCAATTCCATCCAAAGACATTTTGGTCTGCGCCCGTTGGTAACGTCCCTTGGAAATCAAAAATGAACGGAGAGGTTCCAGACTAATACGCATTTGCGAATTGGTCTGGCCAAGGCTACAAAACTTCAGCTTTGAATGTCACATTTTGAAATATTGTCCCAACCTTAATAAAGTGCTGCAGCTGAGTTATAGCCAATGTTGTAGATGAGATTATTATATACAGTATACAACCCTGTGGAGGAAATTACATATATCTCTCTGTATACAGTAGTACTGTTCTTATGGTGTTGAAACATAAGTAACTGTAGTTATTTTGAGGAAACAATTACACAAATCACATCTTTTGTCTATTGTTGTGTAACTGTTAAAAGTAAAGATGCTTTGTTGGTACTCTGGTGTTTTAACTGCTTTTAGCCTGTGGTTTGAGCAGCTGGAAATGATGACAACTGAAATTGGCAACTGACATTATTCACCAACAGAGTTTGAGTAAAAACAATATCATGTGTCAATAAAAATGCATCAATATGCAGTGATATGGAAGAAAAGTTCTGACAAAAAAAAATACTTCTTCAGTCTTTTTTTTCCCGTGCATGGTATTATGATGTCCAATAATCTTTTTCTCACATTTCGAAAAACCAATGTATAAATGATTAAAGGGATATTCCACCGCTAGTGTGATTGAACTCATTTATCAGATAGAGAAAAACGAACAAAAATAAATGAATGACTGCAGAAATCCAGAGGATGATATATATATATTTATATATATACTGTATATCGCTGGACTCCCCTAGCTCCTGGACTGTCTCCTGGCTGTCTCCTAGCTCCTGGACTGTTTCCTAACTATAGAGAATTTGAAGGTACGTCATTGCATGTTGGGACAGGCATGCCATCTTAAAGGTGCAGTGTGTAGAATTTAGCGGCCACTAGCGGTGTGGTTGCAGATTGCAACCAACTGAATTCCCCTCTGTGTCCGTGGCGGTGCAACGTGGCGGTGCAACATGGCGGCGTCCGTGGAAGGGGCTCCAGCCCCCATGGAGATATAAACGGCTCATTCTAAGGTAACGAAAACACAACGGTTCTTATAGATCTTATCAGATCTACAGTAGGCAGTCCAATGTTGCCCAATGACCCCAAAAGGAAAACTGCCTCCTGCAGCTTGAAACTACTTTTTCCAATAAAACCCCCTTTATCTGGCTTCAGATTTTAAAATCCTTCCATCATCTCGGCAGGCTTTTTGATGAGAAAAACCCCACAACCATTTAACAGATCTGCCTGAAGATAGTCGAGGTAGGAGTTGGGCCGTGGCATGAATCATGAATCATGCTGTTGGCAGCTGCATGCAGACAGACAGGTGGTTGGTTTTCATGGTTATTGGGGACACCTGCACCTCTTGAGGCCTTACAGTCATAGATCCATCCAAGACCTTTCTGTTTTTATAGCCAGCTCTGGGAAATGCTGCTTCAGCTCAGATTGTAACTCCCCAAGAAAAAGAGTTATTACTTTATGTCCATTAGAAATCACGCAAAATCATTTGCAATGTACAAGAATATGTTTAGTTGAGAGAAACAGGAGTTTGAACATAGTACTACTTCAGGATAGATGCAGGATAAATACATGAAGGAGGGCTTGACTGCAATGACTAGCACTGTATACAGTACTAATACGGGATTGCATTTCTTTAAAAATATGGGACTGGTGAAATGGGAGATTTCAGGATTTTGTTACCAGAAAAAAAGTTTCTTCTTTGCCACTGTATTTTAACATCGTTTGTCTTTTAATAAGGCACCAGCGTGAGACAGCGAGGAAGAAAGCTTGAGGGCGTCAGCGTTTGGCCAGACAGAGTGTTCTGAGGCAGAGCGGAATACAATAAAACAGAAGAGGACAGAATAGAACAATACCGCTGATAGGTCTACACGTCGTGCCGCGCCACCACATTTCAACATGGCCTGTTTTCTGTCCGCGGGCGGGAAGAAGGTAACCCTATACGTCCCAGCGTGGCGCTCTGTAACAGGAGACAGATCCTCACGCCTGCAAGCTGACCAGGGGGGCATCTGGCCTCACAACCCTGGCACACACCCAGATATGTAGCGCGCAGCAGGTGCCAGTTCAGGGAGACAGGGGGTTCGAGAGAGAGAGAGCGAGAGAGAGAGAAAGAGAGAGAGAGAGAGAGAGAGAGAGAGAGAGAGCAACAGATGCAGACAGAGAAGAGAACAGAAGAAAGTCAGCCCAGAACAATTGCAAAACACTGTTATAGAACAGATGCATATGAACAAATAATACTGTAATATTGTATTAATACTGTAATAATATTGTAGACATTGTAATAATTTAGTAATAACAGTAATCATTTATATCTATTCATTCATTGCTACCCATGCCGCATTGTTGCATACTGTACATATTTCATCCTGTACGGTATATGCATCTATGTTTATATTTTATACCCCTATATTAAATATATTTGGAAATTTTTCTTTCAAAATGTTAACTGTACAGCAATGCACCGATCTTTACTGCGACAAATTTTCAAATATGATTTTTGACCCTAATTCTGAATACCCGCCCATACAATATCAAACGCGTGCAACAACAACCGGGATGGAAGCCGCGGCACTCTCTGCCCTGCGCTCGGTGTTGTCGAGGGGGGTGGCGACATCCGATAGCATCAGGCAGCGTGCGTGTGTCTCTGCGACCACCAGTCCAGTCTGACAACCTCCAGGGAACCAGTCATAACATACCAGACGGCAAATCGTGTGGAGACGTGCCTGCACGGCAGCCTCAGACCTGTTGGAGTCCTCAGAACAGAGACAAACGCACCGCCACAGCTCATCTCATCTGGTTTTACCTCAGCGTTGATTTAACCTTCTATTAACCTTCTATTAACCTGCCTTTAGTATCCTGTACATACATGTAATAGTCTCCTCTTAACAGTAACACAATGCTGTCCTTGTTATCACGTGTTCGGAACACATTGCTATGGATGACTTGGAACGAATCGTTACAACAATAGCACCAATTTAGCAGAAACATTCGTGTCGGGAACTCTGTTAGATGTACTGGCTGCTCATTGAGGCAGTCTACGTCTGGTTGTCGAGGTGTGTTTGTCGTGCCACGGGGTAGTTCCTGAGCCAGCTCCGTCCCTCACGCTGAGAGCAAACATAAACCCGGCTCTTTGATCCGTTGGTTCACTGTAAGTGAATAAACCGTTACTCAGTTTATTTTGCACAGTTATAAGCTTCAAACACTGTGCGTGTATGTGATTCACTTATTCATCATACGAAGGAAGGAGTTTCTGTGTACTGTAGCTCATTTGACTTTATTGTTAATTGTCTTTCATTGGCATCATATCGCCATGAAATAAAGAATTGCAATTTGATTTAGTTCATTGATTGCTGTTCTCACTTAATCTCTGTGTTTCTTTTGAAAAATGATTGTCTTGTTGTGTCTCTAGTCAGCTTTTCAACTGATCTGCAGTGTTGGGCATCTCTGCGAAACACAGCTGTCCTCGCAAGGGTCAGTGCTATCGCTCTGTTGACTCAGTATTAAACAGCCGGTCAGTCATGTTATCTATCTACTGTACTGTATGTCCATGTTGAGTTTCTCTGGGATGCAAGACCCCAGAACAGACCATAGAACGGATTCTAGAACAGTCCCTAAAGTAGACTATAGAACAGTCCCTACAACAGGCTGGAGAACTGGCCCTTGAACAGACTCTAGAAGAGACCCTAGAACAGACCCCAGACAATACCATAGAACAGTCCTTAGAGCAGACTGCAGAACTGACCCAAGTACAGACCCCAGAGCAGCCTCTAGAACAGACTCTGGAGCAGACTCTAGAACAGACCCTAGAGCAGACTCTAGAACAGACCCCAGAGCAGACTCTACAACAGAGCCTAGAGCAGACTCTAGAGCAGACCCTAGAGCAGTCTAAACAGAAGTCAGTCTCTTATTTCCGTTTCTGAAGAACAGAACAGACACTAGCAATGACCCCTGACCAGATGACCAGACCATAGAACAGATGCTAGAGCAGTCCCTAAACTGACCTTAGAACACTCCCTAAAACAGACTTGGGAACAGGATTTATAGATAAAAGCTGCCAATGGGTTTATGCAGTTTGAGCTCACAATTTTGTAAAAGAAGTCCTGGAAAGAAAATGTTCTGGAAACAGATGTTGACATAGAGCTTCAGTGTGTTTGACGAAATCGGTGATATACTACGCAAATGCAAATGTTGAATAATATGCAAGTATTACCTTTGTGTACAATATAAATATTAGCTGGCAAATGATAAAGTATAATTTGAATGTTAATGTTCCATGTATAAGGTATTTTCCAAATACCTTATTTTCCATGTATAACCACGACTAGAGAAGAGAATCACCAGGTAACTCACAGTATGATCCCATCACAATACAATAGGTATCACCCTAGTATCACCAACCCTACAGCCAATTTTACTGTTTTGAAGACTAATTGTTCCTTGTAACCCATTCTTGTAGT
Source organism: Cyttopsis rosea (assembly GCA_900302355.1). NCBI lineage: Eukaryota > Metazoa > Chordata > Actinopteri > Zeiformes > Parazenidae > Cyttopsis > Cyttopsis rosea. The sequence continues at coordinate 17,022 of OMKR01110458.1, read as the reverse complement.
CTGCCAAAAAGCAGCATGATGCGTCATAATGGGAAACAATCACCAAAGCCTCGCTGCAGAAATCACCTGCGGAAAGCACCTGCTGAGCGGCTCTGAAGGACTGACATGTTCCAAACTGCCAAGCTTTCACTTCTGAGTCTGGTTTTGTGGAATGTGCCCGTCTGCTGATGGACAGAGCCTGTAGAACATGTTGACTGATCTCTCCTCTGTTTGAACAGGAAGTAGTCTGAGTCAGAGGAAGTCTGCGCAAGAGGAAGTGCCTAAGGCTAAGCGGCTGAAAGCTAAGGTGTTTGCTAACCTCTGATCCAACCGCAGCCCTCCCCAGTGGCCGACTGGGGCTCCGAGGGCTTCACCCGGGACCGTTTAGCGATCACTAGACCGGGGCCGGGAGATGTATCAATACTGCTGTTGCTTGTACTGTGGCTGTATTGTGCTGTGCTGAAGTTAAGTCGCCATTAAATTGCGATGCACTATTGTTGAGTTGCGGTCTGCTATCATACTTGGCATCAGCATGCAATGTGACGGTGGACTGAGCTGGATTCTTTGACATAAAGATTCTAAGCAGATGTTGTGAGATGTACCAATATCGCAATTATCGCATTATCTTGACACTAAATTCTTTCATAATGCCCTACATTGGGTCTGAAAAGAGGAGGCTAGTAGGTTGCATTTTACCCAGTTGGGGGTTCTATTCCCTGTGTGACTCAATGGGTAGAGCAAGGCACTAACACCGCCAGGGTTAGACAAGTAGGCTGCACAGCTCCCCAACTCTCAACAGCGAGAGACAAACTGAAGACGTATAATCTCACGACCTCCTCCTGCCTCACGGCTGGCAGTGCAGAATTGTTGGAATTGTTAAAATTTCACTGCTAAAATGGCACCGTGCTCCGTTCGAGATGGAGCACATCCCACAGCTGCCCCTTCCGAAGTCCACATGGCCAAAGATGTTTTGCTATTCGCTGGTCAGCGCCATCATTTGAACTCTGTGCGAAGACTTTACTTCACTACCGAATTGAATCTACTCGTCTACTGACCGCAACATTCTCCATTAAACTGAATTGAATCAGTGCAATAGTATATCGCCGTCATAAATGCTGGTGTGACCAGGCTCTTAGATGCTCTGTATTAATAGGGGGACCCCCATTCTAACAGAGCACGTGTAACCGTGGCAACGTATAGCTACGTCCAGTAATGGTCTGACAATATAATTCAAAATGATGCAGCGTTTGGTGGTTGGAACATCTTTAAGTGTTTAACCGTGATCAATTCAGACTCGGAGCCAGCAAGATTTTGGAATCAAATGCGTTAATGCGTGCCAACTAATTATTGAAATACCCCCACATTCCTGCGTAATGGGGGTCTACTTTTGTGACTGAATGTGCGGATTGAGGGACATGACAGGCGGGTCAGGATATAGTTACTGTGCTGTCATGATCTCATGTTCCTCGGAGCAGGCTGCTTCCTGACTCCGCTTCCCGCTTCACGACCCAAATGTGTCGGTCAAAGTTAGGATCTCTTTTAACCTGCTGATGGCCCAGCTGGTGATTAATGACCCTCATACAATGGGCCATTTTCAGCCACAACCCAGTGATGTGATTGGCTGCAGATGCCTTCCTGTGTTATTATTCTGTACATTATTGATTGAGCAGTGACCACCAGACACATAGCGCCTTTCTCGTTTGAATTCTCCCATTTGTTATGTTTGTCATGCATACACATGCATACAGACTCATGATAAAGTACATTGTAGTATTGGACTATAATCTAACATCAGGACATACAATATAGTTATGATAGGTTACTGTTAAGCCTCACAACAAAGTTATAGGACAGTACATTATAGTATAATTCTAGTTGTCGTTCAAAGGCTTTTTGCAGAAGAGCTGGTGGGTCCACCAAAATGGATGGATATTTTCTTTTATTTTTAAATGCCATTTCTAGTTGCGGTGTGTGGCGGCCAAGACCTCATATCAGGAATGTCCCACAGGTCGCAATATTGCTGCACGATTTTGAATAATATGAGAATCTTAATTAGAATTGAGATCGCGATCTTAGGGAAACGTGTGTGTGTGTGTGTGTGTGTGTACGTTGTGGACTGTTATTCATAAGCAAATTTGCTTGTTGAATGAGTGTCAGAGAGGGGAGTTTTGTATTTTGGAAGAGATAGTTGAGTTTATTTCGAGCTGTACTTAAGATACTGAAACCTACCTACAGCGGAGTCGGTCTCATTTGTACTGATTATGTCTTGCATTGCATTTAGCGGTTCTAAAAGCATTACTATCCACATGATTGTCTGCTGTTAATTTCTTTATTGAACAAAACAAAATCAAACTTTATGTTTGTGCCCTGAAGTTTCGGAGCCCACACACGTATTTGTTTTTGTCTGCTCCTGTTCCTGTTGCATTTGTCATGTGGTGTAGTGCGGTCTGTCATTGGAAGTAACTGGAACTGAGAGAGAAATTATATATATATATATATATATATATATACTGTATATATTCTGCAAATGCAGCAGAAATGTTAGGAATAAGATTGCATAGAGCTATAATTTGAGATTTTGATACAATTAATCATGCAGCCCTGGGTCACAACATCATAACATTACAAATAAAAATAAAAACCCGGCTGCAATGGCGGCTTTCCAGCAACACAACGCGCCCGTTTGTCTGAAGCTTTGCCTCTTGGAGACGTAGACACACACTGTCTGTCTGTAACTGGCCATGTGCCCTTGTGTTAATGACAGGGGAAGTGGATTTGGATATATCCTTATGGTGGAAAATTACTGGCAGTCCAACCCCCCCCCCC